>JBBPBX010005679.1:20979-36545 GCA_038048925.1 Garcialebias charrua | reverse complement strand
CTTCTTCTCTGACCTTCTCACTATTGTTCATCTTGTACCTTCGTTTTGGTGTCTTCCTGCTTCACTCCAACCCCCACATCTCTTGGTCTCTTTCTCTCCCCTCCCTGTCCCAGCGTGCACTGAGCTTTGAAGTCTTAGCTCTGACGAGTCAAAGATGTATTATTCAGTAGCACCGTGACACACACACTCACACACACACACCTGTGTCAACACAGTCATAGTCTAAACGTGTGTGTTCACCTGTGTCTGTGTGGCTCTGTGAACTTGCTGCCAGTCCATCGGTGAATGAGAAAAGTTGAATGATTCACATTTCATTGAGAGGCTATACATGCAGCTTTTTCCATAAGTGCTTATACATATGTGTGTCCATGTATATGTGTGTGTGTGTGTTGGCAGTATTTGTGACAGTTTGTGTTGCATGCAGGGCCTGGAAATCTCTGGCAATGGGGGCTCATTCTCACTTCAATGATCATTCTGGCATGTTTGCTTGGAGCAGACTCACATGTCGCAACTACACATCTCACCAAAGGACCAAGAAAAGGGACCGAGAGAAATCGAGAGGGAGACACTGAGACGGTGATGCAGCTCTGTCCGTTGGTGTCACTTCTCATCCTTGTCATCTCAGACAACAGTGACATCACCAGTTCTGTCACCACAGCTTTCCATCAGCCTCTCCAAAGACATGAGGAACTCCTCTTGACTCCATTCCTTCCCCCTCATAGTATCTGTCCTATCCTATCCTCACCTCACTCAGTTTGTTCCTTTAGAAATCTTTGGCTAATTCTCACGCTATACCTTCTTTTGGCTTTAGCCACTTTGTCTTACAGCAGGTTAAATTAATGTACAGCCTCTCTTTGTCAAGGTTTAGCATGTGTGAGCACATGGCTGTACATACAGGTGGGTAGAGTAGGCAGAACAGAGGTACAAGCACAAAAAAACATTTATTTTGACAAACAATTCTTAATGACCGTATGTAAATCTAGCAATTAGAAAAAAAAGGAGAAAAAAAAGCTTTTTGCATCTAACATTTATTTTCCAGTACACTTTTATCTTTTATTCCCTCAAATGTAAGAATTTATAATTTATTGTGTATAAATGGCTCACAATGCATTTTTGGGGCTGACTCAACATCTTTACTTCTGTTCATTCTAAGTTGATTAAACAAAATTTTAATCACTTGTTGAATGAACTTGTATATCAGCTGTTAAGTTTAATAACATGAGTTGTGTTAGAGGAAGCCACACACAAAAACGTATGGAATATTTACTTTGTATTTTTCCGTTTGTTTGGGTTCATTTAACACCAACTTTTTATTTTTATTTTTAAACTTTTTAGTAAATATTTGGCTTTCTTTATGCATTTTAACAGATTTGTGAGGTCAAGCTGTCACACATTTAAAGAGCTAGTAGGTCAGATAAATTGGAGTACTGTGCTGCTGATTATCCATGCTGCTGATCTGTTGCCTTCATGAAAAAAAGAAAAGAAAGAACTTGGCACTGCAGAAAGAAAAGCTTTGCAGAGAGTGGTGAAGGCTGCACAGAAGTCTGTTGGAGTCAGCCTCTCCACCATCACAGACATCTACAGATGCAGGAAGAGGGCCACCTGCATCATGAAGGACCCCACTCACCCAGCACACACACTTTTTGCCCCACTCCCCTCAGGAAGGAGGTTAAGGAGTATTAAGTGTAGAACCACTAGACTGAGGAACAGCTTCCACCCTGAGGCTGTTAGACTCATGAATATCTAACCAGAATAATCACTGTAAAAAAAAAATCACATCATGTTGCTGCTGATCTGTTTCATGTTGCTGTGTTCATTTGTGCTCATCTGCTCACACAGACTCATGTTTGTGCTGCTGTTTGGCCTATAGTATTTGTTTTTATGCTATTAGTGCTTAGTGTGTTTTTTGTTGATGTTTTCCTTTTTTCATATCTTAGATCTTATTACTGTTTTTCTTTTACATTTCATTGTTGGATGTAACTGGGACCTTGAGTTCACAATTTCATTCCACCTCATATACCACATGGGATGTAAACGACAATAAAGAACCTTGAACCTTGAAATATGAGGGGCTAATGTGCTCAAAGACAGAAAAAATAGACATACAACGTAAATGGGCTCCTGGAGAAACAAGACATGTTTGTACAGCTGGGACGAACGACACATAAAACGATAGATATGAGAAAACTGGACACACGTACAGTACAGAGAAAAAGGTAAAGCCAGGAGAGGGTATTGGTCAGGGTGGGGGAGGGGGTCAGGCTTTGAGGAGCCTCTGTATAACTGATATTGAAAAGTAGACAGGCACCTCTTACGTTTATGCGCGCTTGGTACTCGGCACTACCAGCCGAGTTTCGTGCGGCGCACCGATACAATCCTCCATCGCGAATCTGCGGGCTGCTGATGTTCACGTAGCTCACGGTGCTCCCGTCCGAGAGTGTGTACTGGCTGGATCTGACCCGCGACAGATCCCGGACCACAGGCTCATCATCCAGTGTCCAGGTGATAGTGGGTGGAGGGGCTCCTTTGGCAGCACACATCAGGGAAAACGGTTCACCCGGGACGACAACCCTTTCACTGAAAGAGGTAACGATACGGGGTGTCCCATCTGGGGAACGACAAGACCAGAGATTTAAGGTGTGAGAGGAGGAAGACTGTAGCAATAAAAGTGTGAGGAGACGAGTAATAAAGCCTTCACATTACACTTGGATACACGTATTGTTTTTCTTTGAGAAATTCACATGCTTTAATGTGATAGTTTGAATGTTTTGAAGTGAGATTCTTTGGAAAAGGGGCCAAGACTGAGAGACAGCTCTGTTCATCAGGCAGTCAGGATGCTAAACACTCTGCCTGCTCTGCCCCCCCTCCCATTTGAACTGCCTTAACACTAAAACTTTCTCACACATTACCACTCAACACAAAGATTTTAACACTGGACTCTGTGTCATCAAACGGGTTATTCACTAAACTCTCGGTCATGTGCTCATACAGTTTGCACTACTTCTCATACTTGCACTAATGTTTGTATTACATCACTGCCTATAGTCATAATACTGTTTACATTCTCTGTTTACATTTATTAATACTGTTTACTTTTATTACTACTGCTTACATGTAATTACTACTGTTTACATTTACACTACTCTAATATCTACACCACTGCTGATACATATACAGTGTGCTCTGAACGGTCTTATTTAGGGATGCCCAATGTGCCTTACTGCATATGCCACTTTTTGCCTCTATAACAACATCAACTACTACCTCATACATATACTGTGTACATTAACTCATACGCTGCTTTGCCACTTTGCAAATGTCAATGCTAGAAACCTTTAGTTTATTTTAGTTATACTTTTTATACTCTTTTTTTATACTAGTATGCAAAAACTCAGGACAGTATTATGTTCATTAAATGTTTAATGTTTTAGTTTTAGTTTTAGAGTTGGTGTAAATTTTCATACTCTTATACCACTATGCAAAAACTCAGGACAGTGTTAGTTTTACTATTTTATGCTTATGTCTATTATTATATGTTTCAGTGTTTCAATGTTTAGATGTTTACTGTTGCACCGAGGGACTGAGAGAAACGCAATTTCGGTCCTGTGTATGTCCTGTACAGTACATATTGCAGATCTGACAATAAAGTTGACTTTGACTTTGAAGAACAAAATGGATATCTAAACTCTTAACAAGTTACTTCTCAAAAAGTGTTACTGCAGTTCCTGAGAGATGGTTTTAGTTTATGAAGCAGGACATCCCCTCAGATTCTCTGACTATTCTCTTTTAGCTAATCAACAGAGCTAAATAAAACTTTGGTGATTCTGCTTTTTACTAGCTACACACCAAAACTGGGGAATAGCCTACAGGAGGATCTGAGAGGAGTCCACAATCTTGATAGTTTTAAATGTAAACCGAAAACCCATCTGTCCTATATGGCTATTACATATTTGGGACAACTGTGCCTGAGTGGTTAGAGCAGTTGTCCTCCAATGCAAGAGTTGCGGGTTCAACTCTACCAGCAGTCACATGCTGAACTGTCGCTGGGGAAGACACTGAACACCTCATTGCCTCCGATATATGTCCCATCAGTGTATTTATGTGATAAACCACTGATTATTCTTTGTATAGATCTAGTAGAGTGATGTATGAATGGGCAAATAATAATACAGTAATAATAATTTGTCACATTTGTCATCTGTGTATGTTCCCATACTTGACAGACATGAGGGCACAGATTATAGTGTGAAGCGCTTTGAGTATTTTGATAAACTAGAAAGGTGCTATATAAGTACAGTTCATTTACATGTAAGTTTTTTTTCACCCTCTGCTGTACTATGAATTGCATTTAACTTGTATGAAAGGGGTTGTCAAAATAGAGCTCAATTGAGTTATTGATTAATGAGAACGCTATTTTGTGAACCTTCATAATCAGTTCCACATTAGAACACTATTTTGTGAACCTTCATAATCAGTTCCACATTATATAGGTGGCTGAGTGGTTAGAGCAGTTGTCCTGCAGTGCAAGAGTTGGGAGTTCAAATCCACCAGCAGTCACATGCTGAAGTGTCCCTGGGCAAGACACTGAACAACTCATTGCCTCCTATATGCGTCCCATCGGTGTATGAATGTGATAAAGCACCAATTACTCTTTGCATATATCTAGTAGAGTGCTGTATCAGTGGGTAAATGAGGCACATATTTTAAAGTGCTTTAGTATCTTGACAAGATAGAAATTTTCTATACAAGTGTAGGGATATAGCACCCTCATGTCCGTATGGGATGTGGGCCTCTCCACATCTCTCTGAAACTCTGTGTTACACCTTCTTGAAACTCTCAAGGAGACAAGTGGACTCCATTTTGGTTACAAATTATCTTGAATTAATGGACACTAATTAATCAGATTGAACTTTCTCTTTAATGTGTGTTAATTCAGAATTGATCAAACAGTATACTTTTTGTCATTTCAATGATGATCTGTTACTTGCATGAGTTTGACCCTTCTGCTGGTTTTATTTCTGCAGAGCAAGCAGGCTCTGTCTCTAAGGCAGGAGTCAGGGTAAGAGCTGTTCTCTTCCTTCTCTTGTTTTGTCTTCAAGCTAGACTCAACAGGCCAGTCCACCTGGTCGTTTATGTAAACAGTTTTCCTGTTGTCCGTCAAGAGACATTTCTGCCTATGGGATCAAACTTCCATCTTTTATTTTGTTAAACCAGCCTGTAGTCATTAAGGAGGTGGGGAAGACCCCGCCTCCCATATAAAGGTCATTTCCTGCATTTTTCTTTAGTGCTTTGGAGAGAACTAACTCGCAACTGGCTTCTCTCCTCTGGGAAAGCTAGAGACGTTCCGGTCATTGTGTCAACTCGACCCACGTTTCAGCTGGAGTCACAGTAAAGCTTACTGTAACTCACTCACTCATCTTCTGGAAGAATTTGTTTTCTGAAGTTTTATTTTGAAAAATCAGTCTGTGCGCTTGACCGTTGTTTCCTGCCGAGGGAGGCGAGTTTCCTCGTATCGTGAATCAGCCACACACGCTGAAGTTCCAACTGGACGGCCGGTGGACAAACCCATCCACGTGTGTGTCCAGACACTTCTCCACTCTTATCTCCAAGAGACGAACCGTCAACAGGTAACGAGTCGTGGTGTGTTTGAGCGTGCGGGAGCCCAGCAGTCTGCTCGTGTGGGGAAAAAGGTGTCACCCAGTCTGGTTCAAAATAACCAACTTCAGTTAACTTAGCTTTCACTTATTCCTTCCTCCTATTTCTTATTTTTCATAAGCTATTAATCTGTCAAGTAATGTGCCAACAGTAAAGTTTAAACTGTCTGTTTGTTTTAATTTGAATTCTTGTCAACGTAGTTATTAAATCAGAGCTAATATCGATACAAATGTTTAATGTAATTTTTGTGATAGTTTCAATAAAAGGTCTATTTTCTGGTAGACCAACATAAGTTGAAGTCTCTCGTGAAATTACATTTCTGGCTAATCACATCACCGATTTATTGATTTACTCTGAAAAAGTTGAGACACCGTGAAACTGATGGTAGGTTGGGGTAGATAAAATCTGCTCGGATCTCTCATCTAAACTATAGGTAAGTCAGTAAACTGACCTCGTAAGTGTTTGATTACACAAACGGCCTGTAGATTTATTACACAAGTACAGTTCGTATAGAAAGCACAAATGACAATTAATATATATATATATTTTCATCTTCTGTTTATAATTTCTCATTTTGTTTCTTTCTCTGTTTGTGCCTCTTAAAAAACAAATTGCTGATTGGTCAGACAGCTGGTGAAGTATAGCAAAACAGCAGCTCGTTTTTGGTCTGAGGTGTACCAAAGTAACAAGCGGGGTGTTATGTTTAAGGACCGTAGTGGGGCATACACATATTTCTGTGCAATCTCATTCTGTAAAAGAAGCACAAACCCAGACAACATATGAGACATTTCACACTGTTTACTAGCAATGTCTTCTGTTGGGAAAAAAAAAAGAGTTTTGGTAAAGAACTTGAGCTTCAAAGTTTGGATGCTTTTTTTCTTTTTTCTTTTTTTTTTTTAAATCTGCATAATCATAAAACACAACAAGCACTGAATTAGAGGTCAAAACTAGCCGGAAATTTGTCTAAATCATTACACAAACAAACAATGGCCCTCATTCATGAAACTGTTCTATTCTAATCCTACGTTTCTCCTACTTTTGTTCTTACGAAGCGTTCGTAAGAACATGCCACGTCAGATCCAACAAACTCTTCTATGATGAGGAAACGTGTGTAAATGGCTGCGTAAACATGATGAATCCCACCTGTTCTAATCAGCTGCGCGTGCCCGCGGAAATGTCATTTACATAAATTCCACCCCTCAAAACACCATATAAGGATCTAGTTTCCTGCCTCTGACAGCAGGAAGTGTCCATTCATTCAAACTCAAGAAGTAAAAAGAAGAACTTTACGCTCTGAGTTCTGCTCAGAACGGCTGGAGGTGGTCGCGCACTGCTACCCCCCCCCCGCTCCCGCTCCCCCCCCGCAAGTGTCGGATGTGTTCTTGAACAGAAGCATTTTATATATGACGAGTAGGGATGAGGACATGTTGTTTAAAGTGTCTCGAAACTACAGTTCACTTCATATTAATATGGTGCATGTTCTCCCGTGGGTCATACTGTATCAGACATCAAGAATAAATGGTTTGATCTGAAAATGGCTTCAGAAAAACGTCTCGCCGCAGCACGGACAGCAGGTGGTCAGGAGGTGGTCAAGGAATGTTGTGCCGACATGACAGCAGGAGGAGGTGCTCGCGCCGTGAGTGGCACGGGTTGGAGGTGGTCGCGCTGAGCGTGGCACGGCTGGAGGTGGTCGCGCTGAGCGTGGCACGGCTGGAGGTGGTCGCGCTGAGCGTGGCACGGCTGGAGGTGGTCGCGCTGAGCGTGGCACGGCTGGAGGTGGTCGCGCTGAGCGTGGCACGGCTGGAGGTGGTCGCGCTGAGCGTGGCACGGCTGGAGGTGGTCGCGCTGAGCGTGGCACGGCTGGAGGTGGTCGCGCTGAGCGTGGCACGGCTGGAGGTGGTCGCGCTGAGCGTGGCACGGCTGGAGGTGGTCGCGCTGAGCGTGGCACGGCTGGAGGTGGTCGCGCTGAGCGTGGCACGGCTGGAGGTGGTCGCGCTGAGCGTGGCACGGCTGGAGGTGGTCGCGCTGAGCGTGGCACGGCTGGAGGTGGTCGCGCTGAGCGTGGCACGGCTGGAGGTGGTCGCGCCGAGGGTGGCGCATGGCGTGGTGGTGCGTGATTTTTATTAACCCCGGGGCACGGGCGCCCACGCGCAGGTGGCGCGGTGGTGGACGAGGGGCGGGGGTGCGGGGGGGGGGTTTGAAGCCGCTTCATTTTAATTTAACCAATATGTGTCGTTGCATTTAATTGTTTTTATGCTCTAAATATTCTCTAAATAACGAAATATGAGGTTATTAGTGGAGAAAAGGCCAGCAGACTATTGTTCGTAAAATATACGACAGGTCCGGACCACACGTAGATTTTGTTCGTATCTGAAAAAAATCCTAGGATACGAAAATATTGTTGGATGCCACAAATGATCCTAAATCACTCGTAAGCACAGTTTAAGCACAAATCTGTGCGTACGAACGGTTCATGAATGAGGCCCAGCGCATCTAAAATACATGCATATAAAAATGCACATTAAGGCATTTGTTTCACATTCCCATCCTCCGTTTACTGGTTTAATAAAAATAATTTCCCCCCATATGTCAGCAGATTCCCAACTGCTACATGAGTTCACACATGAAGCAGAAGCAACCTGTTCTTCACCACACATATGTGCTGTAAATCATGCAGAATTATTGTTTTATTCAGCATAAAATCAAACAGTTACCCTGATGCATAACTAAACTCGTCAGCATTTCTACGTGAACATTCATGAGCGCACATTAACACAACGATAATGAACTTCTGTCGTCACCTTCTAGCAGTATGATGGAGAAGTCCTGGGCAGTTTGGCCCTTCCTCGAGGCGAAGCACTGGTAGGCGCCCGAGTGTCTTTTTTGTGCAGCAGAAATGAACAACGTCTCATTGTGAGCTCCCTGGATGGAAAAGTGCTGATCGGGCATGACAGGTTCTGTGTTACGGTACCAGGACACCGTAAAGTGAGGGGAACCTTGAACAGCACAGGAGAGGATGACAGTGCTGCTGATCCCAGTCTTCAGATTCTTTGGAGACAACGTGACCCGCAGGGGCTCTGCAAACAGAGAATACGGGAAGAGAAAAGTAAAAAAAAATATAATAATCAATGTAATTTCATTTTAATTTTAAAAATGGATTTTAATGAGGACAATACATATTAATCAACTTGTCAGCAGTAAGCATAAATGTAAATAAGCCGGAGTTAGCATTGCATGTTGTCCTGAGGCAGGTACGAACAAGAAACATCCCACAAAACAAAGAGCAGAGAACAATACAAACATCACATAGCACAACATGAAATTACAATAAAGATATGACACCATAACAAAATAGACAACGTCATCTACATATGAGTTCACATCTGGTTAGTTTTAATCTTAGATGAAGGAAAATTATCTACATTCTTGAGGGTAATATATCCTGAGGTTGCAGGTTTGAGCTCTGGTTGCACCAGAGGGGGGGCATACAAAGTAAAACACTTGCCAAGTTTCTTGTGTGAGTGTGTTTGCTGTGGGGAGCAGCCCAAAAAAATAAAAATAAAATAAAACAACTGAAGGTTAACATATGAGCGTAACTATTGTCATGTGACCCGCTTGGTGCTGGCTAAGCAATAGAAGCCAAGTTGTGATAAAGTTGTGTGCCTGTGTGTGTGTGTGTGTGTGTCAGTTACTCTGTCTGTCTTGATTTTGTGTGCCTCTGGATGACTGAGTGTGTGTGTGTGTGCTGAACACTGAGGAAATCCAAGACAGAAAGGGGGGTAAATGTCAGTGAACAATATGCAGCTGGTGTTAAGGACCAGCGGCTGCTGAATGTGAGTGAGCATGTGCGTTCGTGTGTCACTGCATGTGCAAGATTGTGGGCAATGACTTCGGCTTGTACAGTGTGTGTGTGTATGTGTGTGTGTGTGTGTGTGTGTGTGGGGGGGGGGGGGTTCCCACCTAACATCGGCCCTGTCATAGGAGGTTTGTGTGTTGCACAGTGATGTGCCTTGTGGCCAGTCTGCCCAGTGTCCACTAACCTTACTCTTCCCTAAATTCCATGTTTTCCACACAAACCTCTCCGCGTTTTCATCATGCCTGTGTCGTTTATTTTGTTTACATAGCTACATGACATTTTAATAGCTGAAGATCCTGTTTATCTTCATCTCTCACATCCTCTGCATTAGACTGACCGGCCAACATGACCTTTTTTTTATTTTATTTATTTCTGTCACACTAACGTGGTACTCTGAGCAACGGAGGAAGAAAGAAATCCTTTGTAACCAAACTCATGATTATGTCGGATGAGGCTAGCGAAAACACAGCTTAAACAACCACTTGTTTGTGTCCCTGTGTGGCATTCATTGTTTCTATTTTTCGTACCCATTTGCTCCGCATTTGCCAGTACAGAAAGGTAGAGGTCAGAAGAGGAGATGCACAGAGAATGCTCAGTGATGATTGAACCTACCTATAACATTGAGGTGACCAGTCACCTCCTTGGAGCCAAAGCTATTGGTGACCTCACAGATGTAGTTGCCGCTGTCCTCGAGTCTCAGGTCGGAGACGGTGAGGCCCGTGATGCGGTGAGTCCAGCGGGAGTCAGCTGGTAATGGCCGACCGTCCTTTAGCCATCGGATGGTGGGGTTTGAGTATCCGGAGGCGACGCAGGGCAGCTCCACACTGTGACCCACCTGCACTTCACCAGACTGGAAACTGTCCAGCACGTTAGGGGTGGACTCCGTAGGGTCTGAAGATGATTGTAAACAGCTTAAAATATGCAACCTGTTTGTTAATGTTACATAACTACAAAACCTTACATAAGGGCAATGAAAGGAAAGATCATTCTTTATTTTAATGTACAGCAACTTGTTGCTTACCCATAACAGAGAGCCTGGCTCCATTACTCTGGCGCGTCTCCCCACTGTACTTGTGCTTTGTGATGCAGCGGTATGTGGACAAAGCATCTTCCTTCTGCACTTCTGAGATATATAAAGTGCCAAATGAGGTCAGGAAGAAACGATTACCTGTGGAGCACAGCAGAGGAGACAGTAGGTTAGTCATGTTTGACATAAAGCATTTAGTATTTATTGTCTGAGCTGTTATGTTTTCTCCCAGTTGGCTTTATTGGACACAACAAATTCATTTACACATGTCGAAACTTTTATTAACTCATTCATTTTAAATTGTTGATTTTTCAGGATTGTTTTGAAATAAAAACCACATTTTAACGTTGGCTCTTTATAAACTCTGATGACGACGTAAGGGCTTAGGAATAAAAAAGTTGGTCATGTGCTTTGATCACTGTTCTAAGATTGTTAGTAAATTTTGCCAACAATATCACACATTTCAGAAGAAAATGTTCAATGGTGACATGTTCAATAACAACTTCAATGAACATACAGATGCTTTAGTGGTTCCCCACCCAGTTCCTTCAGGAACACCATCCTGCATGTTTTGGCTGTTGCCCTGGTTTGACACACCTGATTTCAATGATTTAGTGATTAACATGTTATGGCAGAACTTGAGGAAGTAATTAAATCACTGTATCAGGTGTGTTGAAGCAGGGAAACAGCTAAAACATGCAGGGTGGTGTTCCTCAAGGACCATGATTGGGACCACAAACTTTGACTCATCATTCCAGTGAAATAGACACAATAAAGGAAGACTGACAAGAAATACAAGCTTTTGTAAGTGTTAATATTGTTGGAGGTGTTTATGTGTGTTACTTTAACAGCAGATCAAGATCCCTTTAATTCTTCATCCCTTACTGGATGGCTTTACAAATGTGTGCTTGGGAAAGAGAAGAAAAAATGAATGGATGGAAAATACTGTAAATGATGGGAGTATATTTTTGTGTTTTCAGTTCTGTGTGTGTGTGTGTGTGTGTGTGTGTGCGTGCGTGTGTGTGCGTGCGCATGTGTGTGTGTGTGTGTGTGTGTGAGAGTGTGTGTGTGCTACATAGCCGCTCGGGGTTATTGCAGACACTGAGTACTTCAGAGTGTGCAATAAATTACAAATTGTTTGGTTATGTTCAAACCGCTATCAAGCACATGTGTGTTGGGCAATAAAATCCTGCTAGCTGTTCCTTGTAGCACCAAACATTTCTGTGTCTCTGCCTTGTTGACTCCAGAGACTCCCAGTTAAACACAGGCACTTTCAATGGCTGCATACTGAAAATGCGTCCCACACATAGGCCAGCACCTAGCCACGACTCAGCAGATTTTTATTTTGAACAACCAGAGACCTGCTGTAAAAGGTGTTCAAATGCCGATGAATATCATTGTGGTCTGAACTCTGCTAAAGCCACAACACTGTTTTTATTCTTTTTCAAAAGCAATATTTATAAAGCATTGTGGCAAATTTCCTAGTTCCTTTTGCCCATTCTTGTTTGAGTTGACAAACTGAATGACAAAATGAGTGTCATGAACAAACTGTGTGTAGACGTTCAGTGTGAAACACATATCAATAATCAGACTCGTGAGTGTGTGAGTTTGTGTGTGATTTCTACCACAATGTGAGCAACAAGGATCGATGTGTTTCATGGCTTCAAAGCTTTGTCTAAAGAAGATTGAATAAAACAGATACGACTCAACAGGTTTCCTGCCACACATACACACATGATCCAAACACTAACAAGACATACACATTTTATGATGGATGATAGAGGTTTTACTCACCTCATTCAAACAAATGTGTTTGACACCTCTCACGTTTTCAAAAAGAATTGAGGAGTGGGAAAAAAATGCATAGGATAGTCTGAATAAATAAAATGGGAAGTCACAAGTGGCCTTTCTTGCTGCCTGTACCTTTTGGGTTACATTTTTTTTCTGCTTTACACTTTCATACACTGAATGAATTCAGTCAACCTTTATTTAAACAGATAAGTCACATTGAGCCTCAAAGACTCATTTACAAGTGAGATCTGTTGGACAGACAATAAAAGTGGTGAAAAATGACACATAGGGTTTGGAGACAAAAAAAAAAAGTCCTACCACATTTTTGACCTCTGCTTGAAGGTCAAAAATGTGGTAATGAAAAAAAATCTCGCACACAAGCAGATAATGACGCTGACATTACGCAGAGGGCTGGGGAGGGGACTCAAAGGCGGTGAGCAAGCCAGGCCGTAGAGGCACTGCAGAGTTCAGATAGAATCACTCAGTTCATATACAGTAGTTCCCTCTGGAGAGATCTGTGCACACACATGGGGGGGGTGCAGCTGAGGATGGCCAGAGGGGAATCCAGAGTCCTGAAATGATGACAGAATGTTTATTCAGCTGGGCTCCTCTGAAAAGTCAGTGGAATTCCTCAGCAGAAGATTTGGGAGGGTGAGAGCGTCAGGTTTACAAAACTTCTCAGGCGTGTTGAGATAAGACGACCTGTCAGGGCCAGTCGGGGAGCCGAATGTCAGATAAACACGATAGTTTTAGAGACAGGCAGAACTTTAATGACATCTACCTTCAGTCTGTGTTGGTCCACTTGCTTCAGAAATGTCCAAATTAAATGACCATACCAATGGAACGTGCCTGAGAAAAATCCTCGAGATCTAATCCATTCAGCCAAAAGTCTGGTTTCTCGAGACATGAACCAAGCCATCATGTAAGGCAGGCAGCCTGACCAGGTCCAGATTAGCCGCCGACATCTTCCTTTTGTGTTGATAGACCAGGAACCAGCCAAATCCAAAAAGCAGGAACCAGTTATCATAAATCCAATTAAATATGCGTCTTTAAGATCCACAGATGACAGCAGAGATAGACACATCATCAAGTCTTCCAAGTCGATGAGATTCATTCATTCAACCTTTATTTATACAGGCTAGCCTCGTTGAGTCACGGGGACTCATTTACAAGAGGGACCTGTCTCACTCACACCAAACAACCATCCACTCTCACACTCACACCTAGGGTCAATTTAGAGTCACCAATCAGCCTAACAAGCATGTTTTTTGGTCTGTGGGAGGAAACCGGAGATATCCAGCTGTGTGCATGCCAACAGGGCAAATCAGCTCGCCTACAGCCTGTCTTCTCTTTAAAGAATTGTTGTCAGTTGTGTTGAGGGACCAACTGACCAAATTGAAGTCCATAGTTATGATTCGGAAGATTTTGTAGAAGAGAGGCTCTCAGACAGTTTCACAGACAAGACAAAGCAAAAGCAAAGCGGAGACCGAGAGGAGACATCCGCCCTTGAGAAGAGCAAGTGGTGAATGTGTACTTTCTCCATCATACTTTACAGGAAAAGTATATTTGTCAT
The DNA here is from genome assembly GCA_038048925.1 of Garcialebias charrua. Taxonomy (NCBI): domain Eukaryota; kingdom Metazoa; phylum Chordata; class Actinopteri; order Cyprinodontiformes; family Rivulidae; genus Garcialebias; species Garcialebias charrua. The sequence continues at coordinate 22,643 of JBBPBX010005679.1, read as the reverse complement.
GATCAGCTGTTAATATAACTGAAAACCCAAGTCAAAACCACAACGCTTCCAGTAAAGGGATCAAATGTGCATACAACATCCATCTGTCAATCATCCATCCATCCATCCATGCATCCATCCATCCATCCATCCATCCATCATTGCCAAGGTCATGGAGTGAGAATGACTTTTGAGTCACAATATTTTGCATTTCAACTTTTGCGGACTGACCCTTTTTGGGTTTTCAATATAAGATTGTACACAACACACGATTGATTGACGGATTTATGGAAGATAACCAACCAGAGCATTGTGCTGAGAGGCTGACTGGCCATCGGGATCACCGGGACATTTCCCGGTGACCTGGCCTTCTCAGTGATCGCTGAGGGAGACTAAAGGCTTGGTTGGGATTATGTTTGATTATTTTAATTAAACAATCCATGCCAATCGTGCAGCTCACTCAGGTATAAGACAGATACCCCCACCCCCCAGCCACCACCCCTCCTTTCTTTTTCTGAGTACCGGTATGTCACAGCAGAGCAGAGACACACAACAGGTTGTGCACCCGCCTGTTGCTGACATATACATGATGACCAGTCAAACACTTCCCAGACATTAACATGTTTGATAAAAGCTGAAACATGTATTACATTCTTCATATACTTAAAAAAAACTTGACTCTTGTAAATGTGCTGCAACCTTGCACAAAATGTGAAGCCTGCATTCAATTCCTCCTCTGATAGGGTTTAAGCCTGATCTGCATAAAATAAAATAATAAAAAATTACAAAGGCATGGAACGTTTGGGTTTAAAAGAAGATGTAAGTAAACCTTTCCTTGTTTGCCAGCTTAATATGAAATTTTGCATAATCTACATCAGTAAATTTTCTTTTAAATTTTACAACTTCATAATGTTTTCCTGACTATTTAAATCATTTTATTGCAGACAAAAACTAAATAAACATGTAAGAAAAAATATATAAAATATATCAAACTAAATAAAATTAGGTAGTTTTAATAGCAAAAATGGTATACATACCAGTACTAGGAGTCCAAAAACAAAGTGTCAGTTTAATAATAAAAACAAATATAGAGTAGCAATAGCACAAGTAATTATTTGATATTACTTAGAGAGTTTTCATACGACTAGTGAACAATGTTTTGTATACATTTAAAATACGCCTTTGAAGAGGCATTACAGCCTTAGTGTTTGTAACTATCATATTTTAGAATACACTGACACATACGACAGTACCAGCCAGTCACAATCATAAAGTTCACACACGTGTTTTCATGTGAGTCAGACTGTTGTGCTGAGTGCTAAGCGACGTAAGCTGTAATTTCAAAGCCTGCCCTTTCCTTCCAACCTGGGTATTATGCCTTACAGGATAATATGCACTTGGTGAGTGGAACTCTGTATAATACACTGCTACACCCTGTCACAACATGCCAGGAGAGAAAGAGACAGAGCAGAAGGGGGTGATGGTGGCGAGGATGGAGCAGGAAATTCAGATACTGTTAAAAATGAAGAGAAAGAAAGAAGTGCGGGGGGCGCATTAATGAAATTAAGCTTGTCAGCAGAGGGTGTGATTGAAACTTACTCCAACATCCTTGAGTCAGTTCTGCACCCACCCCCACCTCCAATATATACACACACACACACACACGTATGTATATATATATATAT
>JBBPBX010005679.1:8121-20693 GCA_038048925.1 Garcialebias charrua | reverse complement strand
TATATATATATATATGAAACACACCATGTTTCACTACTCTTTCAGTTTCATCCCATTAGAATCAAAACAACATTTCAGATCGTTTGAAGTGGCGTTTTGTAAAAAGCTTATGAGCAAATAAAATGGCATCTGTTAATAAGAGCTCTTTGAATGGTCCAAGAGAAGAGAAATAGAATGTTATTCTGACATGACCGGTGAGAAAAAGTTATCTTCAACAGGTAAGATATTATTTGTTCATAACCTTTCCACAACTTCTAAATATTTGAACATAAATAAATTGCTTATTTGCAGGTTAGTTGTCACACAGCTGCACCAAACGATGAACTGGATGAAAATATCATGCTCTGGACATACAGTCTCATTCATCATAGGAAATGTGCACAGCTTTGGAAGACAAACAAAAAAACATTCAAATCATCATCCAGATGTAAGATTGCTATAAAAACTGATTTGGCTTGGATGTAGATAGCAGTGATTAAGCCATATTTCTGTAAATTAAGGAGGTGATAATGAAGCAAAACTGTTTTTGTTCAACATCCCAATAAAAAGTACATTTGGAGTGATTATGAGTAATTTGTGAATTTTTTTCAAACATTATTGTTTATCTGCTATAGCACAAAAATCCAAAACAATTCTGCTCTGATATAGTCGTCCCTTACGCTCATTTTTTGCGCAGCCGGTGTTTAATTTTTAGTCACTGCCTGTCCTGCTGTCTGATGAGATGAGACACACCTAAAACAGCAGAGCTGGTGCAGGCAGGGATGAAGGGAGGCAGTGGCAAGGAGGAAAGGCCCAGGCCCTACAGGGAGGAGGCTGGCAGATGGAGATTGATGGAGGCAGAGATGGAGAGATAAAGAGAACCATGCCGTTGGGAGTGAGAGGGATGAGGGGCCTACAGGCCTGAGAGCCGTACACGGGTAAAAACAATTCTCCATCTTTCTCCATCCCTCTTTCTTTTGCAAACCTCTCCTCGTGGGAGAGATCAATTCCCGTCTAGTCTGTCCGTGCCTCCAGGAGTTTGCGCTTGTTGTTGAGTGAGCATTTGTTAGTATGTGTCTATATGTCTGCTTTTTTCCTTTATTTTTTTACATTGCTGTAGGAGGAAGGAGGATAATTTTCAAGTTTATCCCACACCCATGGGAGACGCTCAGTCCTTTCACTTCCACTTTATTTTCCAACTATTTTCTTCTTTAGCTCTTTTCTTTACTGTTTCGCTCCCTCGAGTTTTCCCTTTGCCCTCCATCCATTGCTATATTTGCCTCTTCCCCCCACTTACACCGAACCCCTCTTCCTCCATCGTTTAGGGCCGGGGGTCTGTAAGGGAATCAGTTCAGCTGATCAGCCTGAGGCAGGGAAGTCAAACCAAGTGCATAAGCTTCAGCTGGGTGGAAATCCACTGCCACGTGTACGAAAATAACGAACGAGAGAGGAAGAGATGCAATGAAAAAAGTATTATGGCACCCCAGAGCATCACTTGTCTCCTACAAAGTTTCCCCAGAGAGAGGATGTTCATCTTCCTAAACATTGAGAGGAAGTAAAAGGTTGTTAACAGGAAGCTAAAAATGTCTCACATGTGCATGGTAGCTATTTTCAACAAATTGTTGTCAAACAGAAAGAGCCAAAATGGCAGCGTTCATCCTCGTGAAGATGAAGAAAGTACGATAGTGCTGCTAGAGCCGCAAAGAAGACAAACAGATCAGAGAGAGAAAATTAAGTACAAGAGGAAAATATATATGTTTTGAATAAAATGATTGAACACTTATGCTTGAGAAGAAGTCAAGCTGACTGAAGGCAAGAAAAATGTAACTCGTTGACGAGCGGGGCAGGAGAGGAAATGGCGTAAGAAGTGTTCTTGGCGCTGCCATGCAAATGAGAGCGGCACTGCAGCATTGCTAACTAACAGCAATTCACACTGTTGGACTCATCACTTATTAATGGTCCACGGCTCCCCCCTCCCTCACATCTCTTTCTCTTTTACCCGCTCCCCCTCTCCTGTGCTCTCGCCAGGATCTCTTATTTTGTTCGCTCTCTCGCTCACTGTTGCTAGGGCCTGGGCACTCACGTGACAACAACTGGGTAGGGGGCGCTGCGGTGGCACACACGGGCAAGAGTGTGCGTTTTGTGTACTTTTGCGTTGTTTGCGACAGAGTAGCCTTCGTTTGAGGTATAAAAATAAGGGGGTGGGGAATCAACTATTTAAATGATGGTGATGCAAATCAGAGGAGAGGAAGTGCTGAATGGATCTGTAATTGATTCACAGGCCCCAGGTGGGGCCCACAGAGGAGCTCGCTACATTTCTCAGTGCATCGTGCCACTTTATTTCATTTATTTTTTTCACTTTGCACATGTGGAACACATGCTGGAGATCGCCATGTGTGTTATTTTCAAGGTTTGCCTGCCTGAGTGCAGGGCTTAATGGACCACGCATGGGCTGCTGTACGATGAGGGCCAGCAGTTGGAAAAATTGACCTCTCACATAGACACGCTCAAGATTTGTCTTCTGAGATACACATTCTTCCTCTCACAACCCACATTTAGAGAGCGCGTTCAACAAACTGTGATGATATGTATGTGTTTGGGTGAAGCATCCTCCCCACAGGATGCCACAGCAATGAGCAGACAGTGGAGTACACCTACACGTCCTTTATTTGTCTTCCTTCTCCTCCCCCTAATTCACCTTTCAGTTTCTCCTTTCTTTTTCCCATTCTCTGCATTCCCTGCATCTCCACTAACCAGAATGATCCTGATTTTACTGATTAGGCTCTCACACACTGAATGCAAATTATCCAATATGTTGTGGAGTGATTGTCAAAGCCAGTATTGACATTTGTGGGGTTAAAATGAGACTTATAGGGAGCTTGTCAGCAGAAGATGCATAAAAACTGGATTAACAGATGCATATGTATGTGTGTAAGTGTGCATGCGTTTGCTGCTTTAAAAAGGAGCTGATCTTAAAGCTAAGAAAAAAAAGAGGACTGAGGACTTCCATTGCTGCAGTAAAACTAATTCCTCAGCAAGTTATAGGTTTTAGAACAAGCAATGCAGTGTCCTGTTAGAGACTTTTTTTTTTAATTGCTTAATTTTGCCCCTGCTAAGTCTAAAATGACTTAGTACAAAAAGAAGTTAATTTAAATGTGGCACTGCTCAGAATCTGAACTAGCACCATGGACAGCTCTTCAGCAGTAGGCCTCTAAAGTCTCAACATGCAGGTCTGAATTATGAAGGTTTTTTTTTTCATCTTTTCATAATCTTAGTCACTCTGGTGCAATAAAACAATAATTCTGTATGTGTTCACCTTATCAAACACTAAAAGGACTTTTGGTTTAAGTAAGCAATGTTCTACTGATCGATATATGTGCAAAAATACAAAGTATAAAGAAGACGTCTGATTATGTTTGGGTTTTAGAAGCTAAAGTTTTGCGAGCAGCAGGGTCAGTGTATTTAATGAAAGTAGGGAATGAGACAGTTGAATGTGGCTCTGCGTTGATGTTGCATAGGTTATGCAGTCATTACATTAGAAGTAAGAAAATGTCTTGTGCAGAAATAATGTATAGTACATGAAAAAACAGTAATATTCATAAACATTTCAATCATTATTTATTCAAGTTTAATATTTAAATGTGAAAACATGGGAGTTTGTAATGCTTTGCACTTTATTTGTTGTGTATTTAGTAATGTCATTTTCCTTAGATATTAAGAGTGACACCACAAACATTCTAATAAAATGAACAAGAAATGTCAAAGTACTTATTTTACATACAAAAACTAACAATGTTGCATCCATAGACTTAAAGGACACGTGATTTTTGTTTCCTTTTTGTAAAAACGTTTAAATGCACAGAAGAAAAGACTGAAATCAGTGCATTGTGTGTTTCAAGCTTTAAAAAAAATGTTGGCACGTCTACATAAAACAACACACAGAATACAGTCATGCCTGTCTGCAAAACACACATATTTATTTGGTTATGCTTTTATTTTGCAGAAAAAACATAGGTAAGGTTGACTTTCAGAATAAAGACATAGTCAGCCTTGGTTCTTTCATCCATCTATCCCTCCTTTCACATAAAACATTTCCTCATTTCATTCCTTCCTGTTTATTAATTTAGTTTATAATAATTACCAAGGGCTTTTTATGGCTGATTTCATGGAGGCACTGCAAAAGCCTACTAAAAGCTATTTAATTTGACCTGCTAATACAGACGAGTTCTCTGCATCTTGGATAAAAATGTATATATTAAGACCGCTTTTTGAAAACTCCTTGATAGATAGCATTCTTTCACATTCCCTATGCTCTGATCTTTTCAATTAAGGCTATGTGGAAATAGTATGAACAGATAATATTCTACCTGTTGTAGATAGTGCTTCTAAGATCCTAGTTTTGATCTGAAATGATTGGAGAGCTGATGCCTAACAAGGCCGAGATCAAACCGGAATGCTGCCATCCTAAAATAACTCCAATCTACATGAAAATAATCATGTTTTATAAATCCATGCCTGCTTTTCCATTTAGTGGTTCATGCAAAAGCTATTTATTATTATTATTATTTATTCATTATAACAGTCATTTTTGCATTGAAAAGTTGTTCCAGTAGAAATATTACATCTGAACTGCCAGCTTACTCAGCTGTCATGTGGTTTACTACATTAGTTATTGCTTGAATCAAATTGTAGTTTTTAAAAAACAAAGAAAAACAAAACTATTATTTTAGTTGCTGATCCTCCTTCATTTTAAGGAAATGCCTCCAAAACAAAAACTGAAGTCGACAAAAACGCGCACCTGAATAATCAATGTAAAGCTTCACACCTCTACACGTCCACGAGGTCCAGCGGGCTTCATAAACAACATCTTAAATCTACGTGTCCAGATGTTGATGTGCGTGTGGAATGCTGCACGTGTATGCACGGAGCATATGGCGATTGCAAACTGCACAAGTGCGCACATGCAGTGAGGGTGAAGGATGATAAAGATTGGATTCTAATAAAACGTTCTCATCCTCCTAAATCCCCCTCCTGCCCTCTGCCCCTACCTGCCACATTAACACACCCATTACAAGGGCAGATGAATGAAAATGAACAGAGCTGTGGCGTGATTCCCCGAGTGTCAAATCAATACAGGTCCCCCCCCCTTTCCTCATTCCCCCTACCCCTGCCTTCCAGCCCGCCCTCTATCCCTTCATCTTCTTCTCTGCTGCAATCATTTTCCTATTCTCCTCTCCTCTGTTGGGTCTGAAGAATTGGCATGTGTTTGACAAAAGGGAAATCTACACCCAGCAACAATGGGCTATCTCCCTGTCTGAGCCCCCCACCCACCTTCCCCTCCCTTGCTTTTGCTCTCTCGTATGAAATGAATGATACTTGCTTCTATTTCCTCCCTATTCACATTCAAAGCAGCCTGAAATAGTGAAGTGCTTCAGAGAACGAGCTCCGATACAGAGCAAGAGCCGCAAGGACGGCACATTACCAGCGATTCTCCAACTCAATCAGACACAAAAACTTGCAAAAGGACTGGAAAGAGGTCATGTCAAAATAGAACAAGGAGGTTAATAAAGGGGAACTGTGTGGGTTTTATAGACAGATTCTCCTGCTACATTTGCAGGACAGAGATAGAGTGATTGCAAAGTGATACGTTCTGTCTCTATTCTTATCTTTAAACAAACGTTCCAGTTTCAAGCCTTCAACTCTTGAACTGCTCCTCCGCCCCTCCACATTAGCTCAGACCGTTTTCCAGGTTATAATCTGATGCGGTGATCTGAGGATGGTTATGCAGAGGACTAACGCAATCATTAAAAAGGCACACTTCACTGTCACATGCCCGCTACATCCCCTACCCTGCGTCACCGCCACCACCACCAGGTCCCCACCATTTTCTTTGTCTTTCCCACTCTCTGTATATCCATTTCCTTGGATTCTCTGTACCTTCTGTTTTGTCTCTGCTGCTATATCTCAGTTTCTGTTTCTATATTGGTGGTAAGAAGGTGACACCCCATACGCCCACACACCCCTCAACTTGTGCTCATGGAAAAATAGAGTTGGGAAAGAAAAGTTAAAAATAAAAATAAAAATGAACCAAAGCATGTGAAAGCAGAATTTTGCATCCGTTTTATCATCTTTCCACCTCAGACCTCCTTCTCTGTTCAGCTGGAAACCTCTAACGCACTTAAAGCAACCTTAATTAGGATGGCCATAAATATGCAAGCTACAAGATGGGGGCAGTGATGTATGCTGCACGAAAAAAGAAAGAAAAAAGATAGAGGAGACACAACACTGTCATTTGCATAGCTTTTTTTATATCTCCTTTTGATGTTTATTTTTTTTTTTACATCAGCATGACTAAACTCACACAAAATCATTCAAACGACAACGGAAACTTCCAACTAATTTGATCTGTAATTTCATTCAGTCAGTGATGGCGGCACACAAGCAAACACAGACTCCAGGGCTGTCAACATGTGGTGTATTGTGTCTCTTTTACATTTAATAATTCAGCCTCATAGATAATAGATACAGACATGTTCGGCAGTCATGAGAAGGCTAACGGGACGGCTCTAATGCATTATAACACAACACACACACACACACACACACACAGAGTGAACTCAAGTGTGACCTTATTTCTGTTGTGGAAGACACAAAAACAACACCGGGCCTGTTCTCTTTGATCTGCATGTATTATGAAGGAGACGACATGGAAAAACAGGGAAGCGACCAGCAATGGTTCCTCCAAAGGCAGTGCTTTGACTTTCTGCTTGTGAACTTGATTCCACTGAGCCATTGTGCAACTTCAACAATACTGAACTGGGCAGGTGTCTGTCATGTGCATGACGAGTAGAATATGGGGTGTGTGGAGGCAACACACGTGTGGTAAACTCTCGCACAAATCAATAGAGCCTTGCCCTTTGTAAAGACAGTGGGAGTACAGTCCCTCAGCATGTGCAACACCACTGTGACACAACTCAGGGATCAGGGGTGAGGGGGAGTATGGGGGGTGTCACTGGGGTTGCAAGTCTTCTGAATACGAGTGCACCTTGTATGAAAGTGAGAAGCAAAAGGTGGAGGAGAAGAGATTCACTCCTTCAGAGGCTCTTTGCCTTTGCATGTGCCACAGCAATGATGCACCCTAAACACTGTTGCTGGGCATCTTGGCGACAGAGACCCAAAAGAAGATGAAGGGGAGGAGTCAAAGCATGCGGGAAAAAAAATGAAGAAGGAAATGAGAGATGATAGGAAGCAAAAGAACTGCAGAGACAGATGTTACAGATTGGAGCAAAGGGGTGGTGACATGCTAAAAGCAGGTCCCCCAGATATTGTGGAGATGCTGAGGGGCCAAGAGTGCCTGAGGTACATTCTTGGAAAAGGGGGAGAAAAAATGATGGGCGTGGGGGTCATCGGAGCATAGAGCATCAGCTATCTGCATCTCTGCCTCTGTCCCTGCACGACTGTCTCTCTGTCTCTTCTGCCTCACTGCCCCCCTACACTCTGTCCCACTTTAGCCCAATGTCACTGCCCGAGCAAGGGGGGAGGGAGCGTCGAGATGAAAAAGAAGCACGGCAAAGAGCAAGAAAGAACAGAAAGAAATATGAGGGGAAAATAAACACTGAAAACAACATGGAAGGACAAAACGACAGAGGAGGAAGATACGATGGAAAATAAAAGAATATAAAGAGTTTCCAGGTTTTCTCTCCACAACTCCTTCACGATCCCCTGCCTCACATTTCTTTGTCTGCTTGTCAAACAAACATATCACACTCAGCATAGGATGTAGAATTACACAGGCAGTCAAGCACACAGTCTCTAGTGCAAATACACCTACTGTATGTGCAGGAAGACATGCACACACACACACACACACACACAAGTCAAGCATGTTTTGCGGGCTTGTAAGCACAATCTCTTGGCATGGCAATGTGTTATTCTTGGAGATAAGCAACGATGCACAGCCTCTGTGAGCAAAGCGTTCAATAAACACCACTTTCCTTTGACTGCAGTACATTTACATTTATTAACTGTCCCAATAACTTCTGCAGAGTTACAACCTATTGGAGAAACACAGTGTTGAACTGGTCTTTAATTATCGTATGGTTAGCTCATGTAAATGTTTTGGTTTGAAAAATATAAAGCGAACAAATTAGAGGCACGAGGCATTACACAAGGAATACAATATCTGAGCCTTAGATCAGAAAAAAATACAACTCTATGAATGAAGGTTTGTTAAAAGTTTTTGTTGAAATGTTTCATCTTTCATCCAAAGGAGTTCATCAGTCCAAGGAGCCACAACAAACTCAGTCCCACAAGCAGCACACTCACATAGTGGGCCAACCAGTTTGATGGTGATAAGAAACTGTCCTGAGGACCTGACTGAACTTTGTTGGATATTTTTACCTGGATTATTGAACAACCATGAGGTGGTTTCACAATATTTTTGTCACACACACACAAAAAACTTCATAAAACATATTTAGTACATATAATGAAACTCACAAAACTTCTAAATGAACTTTTTGTGCTTCAATAACTCTGTAAGGTGGTTGGTAGGGAGTTATTGTCACTGTCAGGCAGTAGCACTGATTCCTGCTTTAACATTTATCTAGATTAAAAAGAATCGATGAAACATTAATCCATCCATTAAATTCACAAACTTTTTTTCTTTTTCGGGTCACGGGGGTGCTCTTAACTAGCAGTCACTGTGTGAGAGTCGGGGTACCGAGAAACCAACTTTCCCACAAAAACAAACAAACAAAAAATTATGAAACAGATCTATTTGCTCAGGAGGACGCATGATTTAAGGGAATACCAAGGTGCGTGTTGCTGTCTTGACTGACAGTACAGTACTTGTCTTTTACAGACCCTGGCCTTTGCTGCTGATCTGCTCAAAACCTTGAAGGACTGGATAGTTTTTCACTGACTGCAGCTCAGCTGTAAATTTAACCCTAGAAAGAGTTGTTGATAATTCCATCTTGAGAAACTAAAAGTTTTAAAATATAATAAATCTGTACAGCTTTATTCGAACAACATAAACACAATTGTAAAACTGAATGAACTTCTGAATATATTCAGCATGAAGATTTTTATTTTATTGTTAATTTTTGTGAGAAAAACACATTTTAAAGCAAATTAGAGACTGTGATAAAATACAAAGTGCATGATCTGAGTCTGTGAGGGTAAACGCAAGAAAAACATTAAAGAAAAAGTATTTTCTTGTGAAGAAAAATCCCACCAATATTTAGTTAAGACATAAGTTAAAATACCTTAACGCATTTTGATGTTTTTATACTTCTATATATACTTTTTTTTTAAATAAAAAATAATCACTTATCGGAATATAGAAAAGGTGAAACTATCAATGTTTCAAATATTCCAAGTGCTGTTTTTTTAATAGATGTACAGCAGACACAAGCCAGCACCCACGACATTTTATAACAATTCACACTCAAAAGTAAAACATTTATTAGGAGAAAGAAAATATTTGTACAATATGCACTATTTACTATAAAGGGAAAATTCTTGTTTTTTAAGTGGTGTTCTGTTAGAGATTAGGAACAATTAACATTTTACTTGTGTTAGAACACTTTTTGATCAACCTCAGTTCAGGGTCAGTTAATTTTGACCAAAGTGATGAGCTAATGCCTAAAAGATTATTGTCATCTTAAAACAGCTCAAATAAAAATAAAAAAGGCATGCCATAGCAGCTCTTGCAAATGCCATCTTAAAACTTGAACAATTTTATATTAAACAATTATTACTACAGAAATATTATCCCATAGCCGGTAATGCCTCAGGAGGACAGGAAGTGCTACAGCTGTCTGCCATTGCCTCTGTTAGTGCTTGAAAAACACACATACAGGAATTCTGTGTAAATAAGTGTTAAATTTGCAAATGTGTAAAGGGTTATAAAACTGTTTCATTTTTGACACTATCCCCACACTCCACATTAGACTAGCCATTATCTGATCCTTCCAGTTTTTTTGCCAAAGTCATATCATTTAAAGAGCTACCTACAACAAAACATAATAATTGCCCATAAACCTTTCACAAAAACCCCATTCCAAGAAGTGGACACAGTTCTGCTAATCTTCTAGCAGATAATAGTGGAACTAGTGTTTTGATTAGTGTATCAGTATTTTTGCTATCTTTTGAAACCGTTAGCAGAATTAGCTTCCACTTAATTAGGTTTTGCCAATTCTAAATCTGCTAACAAATTCACAAGTTTGTTCCAGGCTGTTGTGGGCGTGGACAGGGCTGGACTGGGACAAAAAATCGGCCCGGGCATTTAGAGCAGAGTGGCCCATGGTATTGATGGAAAGAGAATGACGCTCGTGAATGGAAACAAATTTCTTATTTAAGTCAGTAATTCTATGATGACCCATGTTATCATGGCACCCTGTCAGAATGATTATAGTCAGAGCAAGATGTGCTAACAGCAATCACTCTTAGATATTGCTTGTATTTATGTATGTTTTCCCTTGACCCAGCTTAGAATAAAATCATAGTTTATTAAGATGACATAATGGTGTTTGTTAAACAGTATTTATAGGAAACCATACCATGCCTCAAAAAGGAGGAACCATCAGAGAGCCTGATGGCTCTGTAACTACTGGTACATAACTAATAAAGACAATATTTAAATAATATTTAAATAAAATAAAGTTACTCAATCACTAAGATCACTATCACTAGCTAGAAACTAAATTTTTAAACAGTCTACATGTGTGAAAAATTAGCAAGCAGAAAAACCACCAAAACTTGATTCATATGTGATTAGGGTGACCAGATCCCAACAACTCTAGTGTGGGACAAAAAAAAAAAAGATGTTAAGTTACGTTAAGTTACACAAGATCATTCTCAAATATTTTTTACTGCTTCATATTGTGTTTTGCTTCAGGAAGAACAGAAAGAAAACATGTTTTTCTGAGAATCTACTTTTACTGACCTAACCCATTTCCCAGTCTTTGTTTTGCTGTATGCAAAGCATTGTCGTTTTTTATTTATTATAAGCATACGAATAAATCAAATACATTTTCTTGTGCTGTGTTTATTTATTTTTCGTCATAGTGTAGGCCGCGGCGAGCAGGACCCGGTGCTGCGCATTCTCTGCCTTTTATTCGCCTTCTCTCAGACTCCCACCCAGCCCAGCTGGTCACCCTGTATTAGACTCAGAGTCATGTGTATTTCATCACTTCTTACCTGAAGTTGAGTATTTGTTTCCCACGCTCGCATCGGCATCTGCGCGGCTGCCGCGGGGCTCTCCTGTCGCCATTTCTCGGCCTCATCCACCTGCAGACCTCCGCTGTCGGCACCTGTGGCTGCTGCTGCTGAGGTGGCCGCGCTCCACAGCCACCAGCAAACATCTGGGTTATTTTTATACATTTTGCAGCATCTGCCTGAAGGGCTTGTCTCTTTTTAATCCTATTTTTTTCGGCGCCTCCTTTTCGCTTTTTGCTGCTCTCCATGTCGTCTTCTCCTCTCTGTGTATGACTGATTGATTGGTCTAAAGGGGAGGGGCTGGTCGGGCCGCCAAAGAGTGCTGAGAGATTTCATTGGATTAGCTCGATGTCGTTCAAGAAAATCAACCAATCGGCCGTCGCGATTGACAAAAAAATAGCTATAATTTATTTTTTTGGTTCATGACAGGACCGCCCGGGCGGCCCAAAAATCACCGACGGCCCAGCGGGCATTTGCCCGGTGTGCCCGATGGCCAGTCCAGCACTGGGCGTGGATTGAAGAGTCTGCTAGAAACACCATTGGCTGATTATGTGAACATGTGACAAATCGTGATTGGTCGACGCAGCTTCAACTGGAAGACGACAAAGGCGTGTGAAGCAGACTGACTGGCAGTCATCTAAGTGGTTAGCAGTTTAGCATTAGCTCCCAGTAATTTATTTACCTGTTGAGCAGTTTAGTGTTAGCAAAGCAAATTTTTTAATTAGCAAATTATGGGTTAGAGAAGTTAACTTTTAATTCATCTGTGCCCACCACACCAATTTCTAAAAATATAAACTATCAAGGTTGTCCTTCGCAAAACATGTGGTACATGAAGTGGAACGAAATTGTGTACTCAAGGTCCCAGTTTGCCCCAAAATAGTAAAAATATAACGTACAAAAAGAAACCATATACAAGAATCTAAGATATACGCTAAACACTAATGTAAAATAATACGGTATATTAAACAGCAGCCTGAACACGAGTCTGTAGTGAGCAGATGGGTATGAATACAGCAGCTAAAAGGCAAGAAATCAGCAGCATCCTTGATCTATCCCTTCGGGTTTGTATTAATCTAGTGTGACATGAATATTTAGTCCAGGGGTGTCAAACTCACTTACAAAAGGGGGGAGCCAAGATGGTGTAGTGGCTAAGGCTTTTGACTTGGGACCCGAAGGACGCGGGTTCGCGCCCCGGCCACTACACACCTTGGGGTGTCTATGAGTGCACATCTAATTCTCCAGCTCCCCGAGCGCTGACTACGGCTGCTCGCTGCACCACCTGGTGGTGGTTGGGTTAAAGGCAGAAGACCAATTTCGTCTGTCAAGTATGGGAAACATACACAGATGACAAATGTGACAAATTATTATTATTA
>JBBPBX010005678.1:25496-71157 GCA_038048925.1 Garcialebias charrua | reverse complement strand
ACAGTTTACAGTATACATGTACAAATAAATTATGTAAGATTTGACCTCTGTAATATCACATATGGAGTTCCTCAAGGTTCTGTACTTGGACCAAAGTTATTTATTTTATATGTGTGTAACACGGGCTATGAAGGCCCGGATTGTGACTCAGAGGATGTGACTCTAAAGCCAACTGGTAGACTGTAAATAGTCTAGAGCTTCCCTATTACAAATACGCAGGTACGCCTGGCTTCAAATGACAAAAACAGAAGTGTTGTATACAATATATATTTTATTAATTCCTTTCAATATTAAAACAGCCTTTATTAGATGCATTTATGCTATGGTGGTTCTACCAGGCCAGTTGTAAAGGGCTAGCACAACTCCAAATCACTTAACACCAAAGGATGTTACATGCCAGTAACATGAGAGCATGTACAGTTTAAAACAAGGCACAGAGTTGGGAGCACAATATAGCAACTGTAGCAATCTGCCGTACAGGAATGACAGTTAGTAAGGTGCTTGCACATGATAAACAATATTAGAAAATACAAGCATGTACCTTAATCAGTCACAACCCCAACAACAAGCACATTCAATTAGTTGCAGTGGCAATCTGCCACCCACTGGCACATGTCCTAAAGAAACAAACAAATACAAATAACTTTTAACAGAACTCCACAACAATATGTGGAGCAGCATTGACAGCACCCAACCAGCCATAAGTGACTAATGAAAAAAAACATTTACCTTAGCTTGTGCTTCAGGGCTTTGCACAACTCCATGAACACTGCAGCAGCACTCACTACAGCCACATGCAGCAAGAGACTAAACAGCCAACACCCTGGAGAAGAATGTTTGGCTTACACACCTTCTTCTTCTTCTTTTAGGTTTTTAATGGCGGTTGGCAAACAACGATTAGGTGCATTACCGCCACCTACCGGAATGGAGTACGGACCAGACGGTGCAGAACACAACACAAAACACACAGGCGACCCAGAACACCACAACCACCAACAACCCAAAACCCACACAAAGTACCCTAAAGTGCCGAAACAGAAACTAGCAAAAAACAAACAAAACAAAGCAACCAGGAACACCCGGTCACAGCGAAGACATGGGCAGAGACACCTCACACCCAGACGCACCCTCACCCCGACTCAATTCATCACGAACACTCTCCCAAGACAACTCAGTCGCACCAAAGAACCTCGAAGCAGCCTGTACAATAATTTTGATGGTCTCAGTCTTAGTCGAAGCCTGCGCAGAACAGTTAACAACGAAAGCAACGAACGGAATCAACCGTTCGATCGTAACAGTACCCTGACCACGGTCAGGGACACACGGTTCAACAACAACAGACGGTGAAGAAACATCGCGCTTGACCACACGAACTGCCTCTGCGTACGAAAGATTCCCAACAGTCTTAACTCTCTGAATTTCAGCAGCGGCCTTTCGATCCACACAACCAGCATAAGCAGCAGAATGACTACCACCACAATTACAACACGACAGCTGAGTCACACCACAATCATCATAATCATGATCCCCCCCACACTTACTACAACGACGCTTACTCCGACAAACAGCAGCAATATGCCCAAATCTCTGGCACTTAAAGCACCGAAGAGGCGGAGGAACATAAGCCTTAACACGAAAACACAAATATCCAACCATAACTTTATCCGGCAAAACACCATCCCGGAAACACAACAAGACAGACGTACTATCCACTTTCACTCCCTCCCGATAAGCCGGTAAACGTCTCAAGGACTCAACCTCCCCACCCCTAATGTTCGCCCTCAAGACCTCCAAGTCATCTTTAACAGGAATCCCGGAAATCACACCCCGGGAACCTCTCACTTCACCCACAACCTTGCTATCCACCACCGCTTTACCACACACAGTCTCCAAACCCAAAGCCTTGTCCCTCTGCTCAGCATGGCGACAAACGAGCAGGAGATTGCCATCCCACAACACCTTAGCCACTTCTACGTCGCCCACAGCGCGTTTCAGACCCTTCGAAAAAGCTACAGGGCTCACCCCAAGCAAACCCTGTCCCGCCGCAAACCGCAACACAACTTTACACTTCTCCAACAGCAACTTCTTCCTACCGTCAACACCGTCACCAGCAACCTCAAGGCACCGCTTACCCGAAGCCAAACCCTGACCCCCACTACTACAAGCCATCGTGGACCGCTCACAAACCAGAGTACGCCACCATCTCCAGTCCGCCATTTTACATTTCTGGCGCCTTTTCTGTCTAGGAGGAAATACCCCTCCCAACACTGACTCCTACTGGTACAATTTTGTACCATTTGCTCTGATCAGTGATTTTGTACCTCTGAAGGTCCACAGTAAATCACCCCAAGGGTCCATCTCTGTACTACAAGGTACTTTCCCGATAAAAGTACCTTTTAGGTACAAAAGTTGACCTCTATTTTTTTTTGTGCTCTGACTGACGAAGCCCTCTGGAGTGAGGGTGAAACGTTTCTACTAAAAAGAAACTGTCCAGATGAACTGATTGAGAATGAGCGGATTGAACATTACCATTTTCAGCCGCTAGATGGCACTTGAGTAGTAAGGCATGCCGTTGTATCATGTAATAGGTAAAAGTGGCTGTTAATGACACAATCAGCTTGACTTAGCCTACCACCTTCGTCCAGCTGACCTCGAGCAACCGTCAAATCAGCTTCATTTTGCTGCACCACCCCGACGGATTGCAGCGGATTTGATCATTGAAGTGCATTTATTAAGGCAAGTTAAACTGAGACACACCTTTCGCTATAATTTTGAGGAAACAAATAATTTTGTTTAGGTGTTAATCTTGTTAAATTATTGTCAAAGTCCTCCCGTGCATGCCCCTGTAGCCACCATTTCACAGCCAATTGATTTTTGGCACAACACCCACATTAAAGTTTGGTTAACGTGTTTTTAAAAGTGTTCAATTTAATTCTCAGTGTTTGTGACATGAGTTTGTGGTGTTGAATAAATAAATAAATTAAAAATCAACCTGGTGTCTTCATTTTCAACATGCAGCATGTTAGGCATGACGTAACGAGTCCAGATAGCTTCATTTAGCTCAGATAAATGTAAATATCTCCCACGCTAACATAAATACTGTTTATTATTGTTAAACTGTTAATATATAGCACATTTAGTATGTTATAGTGCAGCGTGACACGTGAAATGTCCGACTGCCTCGTTAACAGCGACAACTGGATCCAGGCAGCTGGCTCTCTTCCAACACAGATGCAGGTAAGGTGTAGAATAATTAAATATGAGAATCAAAATATATTCCATCAGCTATAGTTCAGAAAGTGGTGCGTGTGTCCACTGTCCAGTCCACCGCCATTGTTAAAATGCCGGCTGTCTGCGCGTGCGTGCTGCGTGCATGTGTTCAAACAAAAGCTCCGCGGGAGATGTTTACATTATCAGCGGGGGGTCAGCGAAAAACTTCCACCTTGAGAGCAGGGTCAGAAAAGTATCGGTGTCATCGAGGGGGGCCAGCAGCGTCGTGTAGGCGATAAGCAAAGTCGCAAAGAGAAAGTAGCGGTTNTGTAGCCACCATTTCACAGCCAATTGATTTTTGGCACAACACCCACATTTACGGGTTGTCAGCGGTGACGGATAAAAGCTGCAAGGTATACAGCAAAGCAACGTATGTATAGACTTTTTCGACTTTATTAGACATTTTTGGTCTGATGAGACTTAGGGCAGTAAGAGTATGGCAGAAAATATGGTACAGTTTTAGTGCCGTTACCCGTGTCTTCCTGCTATTTTGTTTTTGTTGTTTTAGTTTAGATGCGTTCACTGGAGAACATGGCATCCTAGTCTTTTAGCAAATCAACTGAATGCTTAATAACTCTGTCTAATTATTGCCCAAGAAGCCCATCATTGCTTAAAACGCTGCAGGGCTGAAGAGTGGAAAAGATGGCCGAGGGCAGGAAGAAAAAAATGCGGACCAAAATGCTTTTGCGTTTTGTGTGTGTGTTGGTGAATGCCTGACGACATAAGCCTTAATTGCAGTTGAAGCCTGCTAGTGTTGCGAGCACAGGAATGGCATGGCCAGAATGTGGGATGAAGCTGTAAGAGGCTGGGGAGAGGAAGAGAGGGTTGCAGAGCCCAGCGAATGCCAAGGACATTAATGAGGGCCAGACGAGTTCTTCTGCTCAAGAACACTGCAGCGAGCAGGAGGGGCGAGCGAGAGAATGAGGGGAATAGATATGAGAGCAACAGAGAGGGTTCATTACACAAGAATGTTAAACTAGTATTTGCAAACTTGAGCAAACAGCTTTTCCTCGCATGTTCAAACATCCAGAAACTGGTAAACCTTATGAAAACATAAATAAATAAAAAGTCTAGAATTGTTTGAATGAATGCATGTCACATTTCATGCCAGTGTTTTACATCAATATCTTATTATGATGAGAAATGATGATGATTGATAAAAAAAAAAAAAAGCACAAGCTCAGGCAATAATGTAAATATCATAAGATGTTAGAAATTGAAGTGTATGTTGTGAATGATGCTCAGCTTCTACCAAACCAAATTGTAGCTCAATATCTAAGAAATTCACTAAAATGCAAGTATTTTGTTAGGCTAAAGTCAAGTGGTCTACTGTTTTATGAGATATTTTGCTATCAGACAGATGTGATTTCAATATTTTAGCATCAAGGTTTAAACATAAAACTTGTGCAATCAGTTAGTGCTCACAGTGTGTGTTAGGCATCACTCTCAGCTACAACCACAGCAAGTTTTAGCTCATTATCTGCCAAACTGATTGCCACTTTTGTTTTATTTAGATTGCTTTGCTGTGGCAGCCATTTTGAATTGGAGGTAATCAGTTGCAGTTGTGCAAACAATGATTACTTTGCAGATGTTTCATTAAAATCCTTTCAACAATTCAAGGGGCATTTTGCTAACAGCACAGACTTGGACAAAAATCATTATCACGCCACTTTTGTTTGCAGCTGCGGGCGATTAAAAACTGGACAGAGATAATTTTATACAGTAACCAGCTGCATTTTTATTTATAAAGTTTTGCTAATGTTCTATATTTTCACACAAATTAGTAGCATGTGTACAAACACAAAAACATAAAGACATTGACGCTAAAGTTATTTGTCACAAGAGGCCGTGAAGAATTTATAAGCTGTTTTGTACAAACATTAGGGACGAAAGTTATCAATAAGAAAAAAACAGAAACTAAACGAAGCTTTCTTTGTTATCGGCACAGAATATAAATCACGAGTGTTTGCCTAATTGATTCCATTACATCCCCACCTGCCTGCTGACTCTCTCATCCATCCACTCATTGTTTATCTTCATTTTAGGTGAGCCGGATGCAAAATAAAAGTTATTGGATGTGAAGTCTGCTGAAATACATTTGATTTTGCATACACATGAATTGCCAATTATAAATAGTGCACAATTATCAGAAAATATCTAGTCATGTAGGATAAACAAAACAAAAAAAAACACCCCTCTGATGAAGAAGTTTACTAGTTTGGGAGATATGAGATGGCAATATTCATTTGTTTTTAATATCACACAGGGCCACATTAGGCTTGAAGGTAATTTATGTGCAGCTTGATATTACTGGGTGTAAGTGAACAGGTTCACCAAGTCTTAATTGGGAAATAAATCACGTTGTCGCCATGGCAACAAACACTCGAAAGTGGTCGTGGTAAAACGAGAGCATGCTGACAGTGTTCTAGCACGTTGAGGTGTTATTTGTGGGTGTGTGTGTGTGGGTGTGTCCACTCATGCATATGCGTTTTCACCTCCTCTAAGCTCATTACGACAAAACCTTGTTAGCGGAGCTGCTGTTGTGTGCTGTACACGCCATGTCGTACCATTGCATTAGCTCTTGTTTTGTTCAGCTGCTTTTACAGAAGCGGGCGGCTATCGGCTTATACCGTTTAAAACGATGCAAATGTTGAAATAACAAGTAGATAATTGCATATGGTGAACCAAAACAATTTCTAACATTAACTCTCACATCCTGCCCACTTACACTTACTTATTCAATGTTTACATTCCTCCCACGTCATCTTCTTGTTCACTGGTGTCTGCCATAGAGGTGCGCTGGAAGGAATGCTTTTCAATAGAGCCACATGTTATTCACCTCTAAATGCATTTCTTATATAGCTTCTTCTTTTTTCTTCTTTATTCTTTTTATTCATTTCAAAGTTCAAATTTAAAACAACATAAAAAAAAAACTATTTACAATTCCATGTAAATAAAAATCAAACATGAAATGAAAGGAAGCAAAAGAACATAAAATCTTATTATGTCTGCCCCCTTTTTTAACAAAAATAATTAAACAATCAATTCAAACAACAATAATCCACAAAAAAATTACACAATAAATAACTAATCATACTTTACCATTCATAAATTTTGAAAAAAACCAATTTATTTATATTTTTCCAAAAAACTAATTTTATTCATTTTTTTAAATAAAGTCATTGTTTTTGCAACTTTCATATCGTTTTCTAAACCATCCCATAAATTACTCTTTAGACTAGTTCTATGTTGTGGCCTAACAAAAATATCAGTAAGTACTCTGTCTTTTAACAAAAAAACGTTTGGCTATTTGAGGGTAATGTGAAGTTCGGTGCCTTTGAATAATAAGAGAATATTGTAGTCAACCAGATCATAAAATTTCAGTAATTTTAATTTGCAAAACAAAACATTTGATGGATGGTAATAATGCTTTCTAGTGATTATCCTTATAGTTCTTTTCCGCAAAATAAAAATGGGCTTAGTCACAGTTTTGCACGCTGTACCCCAAACCTCAAAAAAATAAATTAAATGTGGGATTAGTATTGCATTGTACAACAAATACATTGCTTTAACATTTAATAGATCTTTAACTCTATGCAACACTGCAATTGATCTAGATACAGTATTTTAGTTTTTACAAAATGTACGTGTTGCTTCCACGACAACTTATCATCAATAATTACACCCAAAAACTTGACTTCCCTTACCCTACATATCTCAGAGCCGTCAATCTTAAAAGGAACATCAACAGTTATCTTTTTCTTACTAAAAATCATGGGTTTTTTTCTTAACAAACTTAACTGCGTCCCAAATGGAAAAGTGCACATACTATACAATATGTACATCTAAATGAGCAGCTCTGTCACAAGCTGTGTTGTTTGTTTTGGGGGTTTGAATTATCATGGTAACTTTTTTTTAAAAAACAAAACTTATAAGA
Source organism: Garcialebias charrua (assembly GCA_038048925.1). NCBI lineage: Eukaryota > Metazoa > Chordata > Actinopteri > Cyprinodontiformes > Rivulidae > Garcialebias > Garcialebias charrua. The sequence continues at coordinate 63,950 of JBBPBX010005678.1, read as the reverse complement.
CAGAGCAGAGAATTCTTCGTATTCTTTTCAAACGTTGGGCTTTTGGAAATATCTCCTGATCCACTGGACAGATTTGAACAAAAGTCTCAGAAAGTGATCACTGGGTTGATTACCTGTCAGAGTCAGTCTGATCCATGCTGGTCATCTTAGCAAAACAAAACTGTCTGTACACCAGCCGGTTTTACAGATACGAAGCACTTTAAGATTTGTATTAATGAAAAGTGCGGTATAAATTGAATTCATTATTATTTATTATTATTATTATTACTAAGCCACATTTGGTCTGGTAGTATGATTCCCAACGTTGTGACTGTTAACAGAATGCGGATTATTTCAAAGTGTGCACCACAGCTCACTTTACAAAGACACAAATGGTCATAACTCAGACAATTCTAAACATATTGAGCTAAACTATGGTGTGGCAGTTGATATTTTCAGTTGAGGTGACAGTCTAAATTGAAGTCCGCACTGTCCAAAACTAATCTTGAGACATGCTTTCAGAACATCCAGGCTCAATTACTGCAATGTGCTTCTTTTTGGAATCAGTCAGATCTCTACTGCACATTTTCAACTGGTTTAAAATGTTGCAGCCCGGTTTTTAACTGGTGCAGGCAAAAGAGAGCACATTACTCCAGTTCTGGCCTCCCTTCACTGGCTCCTAGTTCACTTTCTAATTCATTTAAAAAGAATTCTGTATGTTTGTAAATCTCTGAACAGTTCTGCCCCCTCCTATCTCACTGATCCGCTGCAGCCACATGTTCCACAGCGCTCTCTGAGGTCAGCAGATCAGATGTTTTTACTGGTTTCAGGCACTCGTTTTAAGCTCAGAGGTGACAGGACCTTCTCTGCTGCAGGTCCAAAACTGTGGAATGAGTTACCACTGCATGTCAGGCCGGCTCCTTCTCTCACTGTTTATAAGTCTTGTTTCAAAACGCACTTTTATTCCCTCGCTTTTAACTCTGTGTGGTCTGAATTTAACTGGTCTGTTTTCTATAATGTTAGTCATTTAGTTCTTATCTTTACCTCTGTGGATCTGTGTATTTTAGCTTGTGTCCTTTACTTGTTTTGTTTTTCCTGTACATCACTTTGGTTGGCCTTATTGCTAATTTAAGCTCTTTATAAAAAAAGTGGTATGGTATGGTAAACTTTGGTGTAAACTTTTGGTAAATTATGGTTTGCAGATTATGATCTCTGATACATACTTTGCTACCAGCTAAAAGCACCAGGTGACAGGGATTACTGATTGTTTATGTTTATTAAATTTGTTCATTTTTTTTACAAAAGAAAGACAATGCAAGACAATCCCATAAATGATAACGAACAAAATGTAAAAAAATGAAAGGTAGCAGAAAGAAGAATAAATCTTATTACATCTGCCCCTTTTTTTCAAACAATCAGATTAAACAATAATAATCTTCCACCAACAGTACAAAATGACTAACTCTTTCTAATTTTCTAACTAATACAATACACAATACGTCATTTCATATATATTTTTTTAACAAATTCATTTTGATCATTTTCTTAAATGTAAACATTGACTTGGCATTTTTAACTACATTCTCCAAGCCATTCCATAATCTAATTCCCTGGATTGAGGTAGAACGTCCCTTCAAACTAGTTCTGAATTGTGGTTTTACAAACATCTCTGTTCCCTTAAGATTATAACAACTTTGTCTTTTAACAAAATGCATTTGGATATTTAAAGGTAATGCATTATTTTGAGCCCTATACATAACTGATAAAATATTATAATCTACCAAATCATGGAACTTCAATAACTTCAGTTGATAAAATAATGTACTAGATGGATGACGGTAATGTTTTCTAGTGATAATCCTTACAGCTCTTTTCTGCAATACAATACAATACAATTATTAACATTTCTTTAGGATTTTTAAAAATGTTTTAATTATGGTTTGCATTCAAATGACTTATATTATTTAGTCAAATCCATTACATATTTACAATAATAATAATAAAAATAAAAAAACCTCTGTCCCTACAAGTCATCCTCTTTTCAATGCTGTTTATGAAATAGATGAAGGCAAAAAAGCGCTGGCACAGATGAATGGATAGACTGGTCTAACACAATCTGACCCACTTTAGTATACAATTTAATATGGAGTCGCCCACACAGCAGCTACCCTGCAAGGGTGCAGCACTAAATCTCACTTTGACTCCCCATGATGGATACAGATTTGTCACATCAAAACGTCAGGCCTGATGAATAAGACAGACAATCGGCAAATGGGTGAGCTGTGAGAGACAGGAATAATAATTATAGTATTTATCTTGCTTTGGTGTCACGGCTGCCGGTGCTGCATTGTGAACAGATAAAATGCTGAAATGCCTTTCAATGCATTCCACCAGTTCATCACCTGCACCTCACTTATTAAAGAAAATACTGTACAGCCTGCAGGAGAGATGATGTGTATAATTTACATGGCAGTCTTCAAATACTGAAGGTGAACTGCGGAGGTTTCCATTCATATTTCATATGTGTCACTTGTAACTTTTTCAACCACTGACATCTCTTGAATTTGCTACAATCCATTGTCAGGAGTGTCTTTTTTTTTTTTTTAGAAAGTTCTGCGTTTTTTTCTAGTTTTGCTCTTGTTTTTCAAAACGCACATGCACCGTGCATATTATTTATAGATCTATAATGTGATGAGCAGGACCAGAAGGTGAGTTTCAATCCATTGAGGCCAATGAAAGAAAATGACTCGACTAACAAATATCTGCTAATGCCCAAAAGCAGTAGGCGATGGTGATGCCACTGGAAAAGAAGACCTTGACACCCCAGTTCCCTCCTTATTTGTAAGTAAGTAGTATTTTTATAGTAGTAAAAGTCAAGGACATCTCCATGGAACTTCAGTCTTTGTGTTTACTCTGCTTTAGTATTCACATTTTCTTAAATTTGGAAATCTAACAAGGTTGAGTCAGGTCCTCTGGATGGATTCTTCATTGTTCAAACATTTCGTCTTTTATCCATTCAGTCTGTGGAGCTGCAAACAACTCAGTCTTATAAACATCATATGATCACAGTGGAGCAACCAGTTTGCTTTTGACAGCCAAAACTAGTTGTTCACAAGCAAAGAAAGGGAGGACCATCAATCTAGTAATTGATCGTTAGTACCCCGATGGCTGCTTGCTATTCACAGAAAAGAATAATCTGTGTCCAGAGAACTTGACTCAACCTTTCCAGATTAATCTACCTGGATTATTGAGCATGCTTCAGGAATTTAAAAAATGTTTTACACTCCAACCAGACCTGGAAATGTCACCTGCAAAGACGGGTTTCAAGACCCCTCAACCATCAAAATGGCTACTAGTGCTCTATTCCTGGATCGGTCGAAAAAAAGGTAAAGCGTATCTACAAATGTATTACCAGACAAATGCTACAATAAATTTTTGTCATCTTGCTGGAACCAAGTTTGCCCCCTTAAGAAAAAAAAAAAATCTAGATCCATCCCTGCTACCCTCCGCTGAAATGTGTTTCAGTTTTAAAGGGTACGATCATTAATCAGTTCATGGCCAAATGGCTCTGCGAATAGTTCTGACTGGTATGATGACGCCCAGGTGGACACACTGATTTTCACCTAGTGTGTTAGCTCACTGCTGGAGGAGAAAATGCTGTCACCAACTAACTTTATAGCTTAATCTCACCCCTGCTGTAACAGGCTGTTTGCTGCTGCTGCAGAGGTTTATCTCTAGAAGCCATCTTTTCAGCACTAGTGGTTTACCACAGTCTGTAGGAGTGAAATGCAATGTCCTGTTGCAGCGCTTGCCTGCTGTGTCGCCCCCGGTAGTAGTTAGGTTTGATAACAGTTATTTAGAATAGCCACGCTGCCTTTTCCAATGGAGGCCCAGTCACTCATCTTGTTTTCCACCAGTGATAGGTTAATACACCATAAAAGCATTTGGATGTTCTCCAATAGAACAACAACATGCATGTTGCCAGGTAGGACATGAATTCATTAATTTCATTCATCGAGTGAACGGAGGAAGAAGCGATTACTTGACTTTAGGCAAAAAAACAAAAGAAAAGGCCCGATCAGCGATAAAGAAGAGGAATTTAATTCATTTGTGTAACATACAAAACAGTCCGGCGCCGGGGAAAGTTTATGGTCAGACACCGCGCAAGCGTGCGCGGTCGTAAAAAAAAAAACGCTTTGCGCGTTCGTGCCCTGAGGGGCTGCGCGGGGGCTACGCTTTTGCCTCAGCGTACGTACGTCGTACAGAGGCGTATAGAGAGTACGCTCAGGTATATTTCAGCCTTTAGGCTGATTGGTAACTCTAAATTGTCTCTAGGTGTGAGTGAGAGATTGAATTGGTTGTCTCATTTGTCTCCATGTCCCTGTGATGGACAGGAGACCTGTCCAGGGTGAACCCCGCCTCTCGCACAGTGATAGCTGAACATGGGCACCAGTGATCATTGCGACTTGAAAATGAAGAAGATGGTAAAGATGATGGATGGATGGAATAGATTAGTGTGAAAATGGTTTAACAGAAAATGGGTTTACATTTACATACAATGTATTAAAGCCGCTATATGTAATTTCTGGAACATGCTAGAACTTAGAAAAATTTTGAACAGAGACACGTTTCTGGTCCCTCCCCCTCAGAGCCATATATGGCTCTGCTCCCCCTTGCTCTCGGATGAACTGCTGTAGCTCCGCCTCCACTGCATGTCCTGTCAGCCGCTGCGATATTCTGTGTTTATATGTTAATAAAACGTTCTAAAAAATAAAATAAAAACATGGAGCGCTGGTCCAGCACACCAGAACACCATGAAATCTGCAGAGCCTCACGCAGCCACGTAGGACCCGAGTTTAATTCGCTCGTGACAAATTCATTAATTTCCTCTTCATTCATAGAGTCAGCGGAGGAGGAAGCAATCACTTGACCTTTGGCAAAAAAAACAAAAGAAAAGTCCAGATCAGGGATGAAGAAGGGGAATTTAATACATTTGTGTCACATACAAAACAGTCCTGCATCGCTTTGCAATCCTTTGAACGAGAACGTGCGCGGCCGCTGGGGCTGGGACAGGCGGGGGCGTGGGTTAGGGGCGTGAGAAGCTCTGTTTTTATTGGCTGGTTAACGGCGGGTCACTGTGGGTTTTTAGAAATGCTTTTAGTAGCACCTGGAGAAGCAAGGGGACTATAGTTTTTTTCAGAGATTACTTGTCTAACATCAGTCTGTCAGGAAATAGTGACAGAGGGAAGAAATATGTTTAAAAAAATATTGTTAGAAAAGTTACATATAGCAGCTTTAACACAAAAGTTTGTCCAATTGCTATGGACTCATGAACAACTTATTTTGTTTTTCCATCAGTTTAAAGGTTCAGTATGCAGTTTCTGTAGAACTGCAGCAGTTAGAAATATTTTCAACAGGCAAAGCATTCTGATCCCTCCCCCTCAGAGCCATATGTGGCTCTGCCCCCTTGTGGTCTGTTGAATTTCAAATTCAAGCTCTGTTTTTATTGGCTGATTCAAATTCAAGCTCTGTTTTTATTGGCTGGTTACAAACTCTGTTTTTATTGGCTGGAAAATGGCGGGTCACCTTTTCTTTTTAGAAATGCTTATTTACCACCTGGAGAAGCAAGGGGACAATATTTTTTTTAAAAAAATTCAGAGATTACCTGGCTAACATCAGTCTGTCAGGAGGTAGTGACAGAGTGAAGAAATATGTTCATAAAAAAAGCTACATACTGCAGCTTTAAGATGCCAAATGGACAAACATTACACTCAAAGAAACAAAAAAAAGCTTCAGAAGTCTTGTTTTCAAGGTTAAATAATTTATGTTAATTAAACAGCATTGTCATGAAGAAGTGTGTGTGAAATCAAACCTTTGTTAAACTGGATTACTTAGCGGTAACTCAAACGTCATGTTTTTCTTTGTAAGTTTCCAGTTTCTGAACAAACATGTTCAGATATCTTGATATTCTGTTACAGCTCTCTCCTAGACACATGTATTATCACCTGCTGCTGAAAGGCACAAGAATATGATGTTTGTTGCCCCAAGCCTGTGTGTGTTTGTGTGTTTGACTGCTACCAAATGATGTCTTGAAGCACTGATACGTTTTAATAAAACATTCAGAAAGTATGCAGAAATTGGTTGTATATGTACAACAGATTAACTTTTAAAGTCAGCCTGATTCAATATGACTGCCACAGCCCACTGACCTTAAAAATATAAAGAATTACTATAACACATTGCATTTAACATATTTTAACCTAAGATTTGGTGTGCTAGTAGCTGTGACTGATCACCAACTTATTCTGAGTTCTATCAAATTGTGCACAAATTTCTTATGTGTTTTTGCCATTAGCCATTCATCACAGCCTGTCTTTTAACACATAAACATCAATAATCACTGGATGGGATTTATTTAAATCTTCAGGAAATACTGAGTGGATGTACCACATTAGAGGCCACCTCGGTCAGCTAATTATAAAACACAATCTAAGATTGTTTCAGACTAAAACCCTGCATGTAAAGCTGTGAGGAATCTGCGTTCCTTCCTTCACACTCCACTGAACTGATAATGTTATAAAAGTCAGCAGATAACACTGTTCGACACTGATTCTGTAACAATGTTCCCATGCATTTATGTTTATTTATATGTAACATGTCCTGAATGAATCCTTGCAAGTGAATAAGCTGGTTAAAAAATCTTAACCTCCATTCCTTGATGCATGTTCAATAATCCAGGTAGAAAAATCTAAAAAAAAGCTAAGTCTGGTCCTCTGGACATTCAAAAAATCAAAACAAAGCAAACAAATGTAGAAACGTTTCGTCTTTCGTCCGAAAGACTTCCTCAGTCTGAGATGCTGTATTCAGCTCAGTCTTATAAATAGCACCCTCCCACAGTGGATCAACTAGTTTGCTGATGACAGCCAAAACCAGCTGCTCACATGATCAAGGAGGACCATCAGTCATTGTTAGGCTGATGATCATTTGGTCAAAATTCACAATTTTACAAAGTACTTCCAACCTACAAAGCTCTCAACAACCTAGGTCCATCTTATTTTACAGACCTTATTTTTCCATATTTTCCTAACAGAGCACTTCACTCTCAGATAGTTGCCAAGTCTGCTTAGTATAAGCGACTTTGGGCTTGTTATTTGCTTTAAGTTATTATTATTATTATTTTCTGCAGTCGCTTATACATTTTATGTGCCGCGTGTTGTGGTTTCTTGGGCTTGGTTTGAAAGTAAAGTCGCTTGTTTGGGCTTGTTATCTTTGTTCTTTTCTCTTTGTCAAGAGTGACAAGACCACGATAAAATGAGCTCCAATAAGTGGGGGAAATATGGGGAAAAATACAATAGAGAATGGGAGAAAGAGCGCACACTTAAAGCATGATTCAGGATAGAGATTAAAGAAAGNTTGGATGACTGCAAAGATCAAGGTAAATAACAGACCACCTATAACATCTACGGTGGTACACAACATAAAGTATAAAAAAATCGGACATTTCGAAGTTCTTTATGCACAAAATCTTTTACACTGATAGGGCGTGTGTTTAGTTTTCAGCAGGACAAATGTTTCCTCACATTTCACCTTTAGTTCATTGGGTGTGAGGTCTCTGGATGATGTGCTAAATAAAACTCAGGTAAATCTAGATGCTCCTCATAGTTGTGGTCAGATGAAGCGGTGTACGTGTCACTATTGTCCAAGCTTGTCATCACTGCACAAACTGGGTCCACAGCCCGCAGTTCTTGGATGTCGTCATCTGTCAGCACTGTTAAAAGAACAAACAAATGTAGTTAGGGTGGTATATTACATCCACATCTTCAAAGGTGAGATGAAAATGTAAACGCAGGGCTCCAGACTGCACTTAGCTGGGTTCTATTTTACCTGTGAAGTTCAGACTGTTAAAAATGATTATAGCCACTTCTCTTTTAATAATGATGAAAAATTAAATGTTTTAGTGGCTCAAACAATTTGTAATTAGGAGTAGAGGCCAATGTATGTTATATGTTATGTTCTGAATGTTTCCTGACCAAGTTCAGACTTTGATTGTAAATAAATAAACATTTCTGATTTTCATTAGATTTTGTAATTCAAGCCACTGTGACCTCTGGATGAATATTTTGGAATATGTAATGACTAAGTTATCTGAGCAATGCTAATAAAACATTTTACACTGAAAATTATGTAAAATCTAAAATTGCAGTGGCCTAAAACAGAAGCAAATTATGCATATCAGGAACCAAAATTAACTTACCCTGCCATACAGGTGCAGTTTGCTGTGAGAATGTAGTTCTCCACTTTGTTGACGATTACCCAAGCCTCATACATTGTAGTCTTTGCACCTTGTCTCTGACTGGGGAGGACTTTGGACTTTAAAACACAGAAATCTGCGTCCATATCTTTATAACGCACTTCCTGTACATGTCCACAAACAACGTAGTCATACGCATCGAGTGATTTGTATGCTCGTAGCTTTTCTAACTTCACTTACTAACGTCATACTCCCATTCAGTAACTGTACACGTATCAGGAAGCTGATGGCCATTGCTCAAAGTTAACTTATTAAAGTAAGCTTTGCGATCATTTTACCGATAACACGCTAGCGTAGCTTGATAATACACTACGAGCCGTCATACTGCTGTAGCCACGCTGCGCGCGCAGCTGCTTGATGACGTAGGCTGTAAATGGGTCTATTCTGATCCCTCCCCCTCAGAGCCATATATGGCTCTGCCCCCCGTGGTCTGCTGAAATTCAAATTCAAGCTCTGTTTTTATTGGCTGGTTACAAACTCTGTTTTTATTGGCTGGTTAACGGCGGGTCACTTTTGCTTTTTAGAAATGCTTATTTACCACCTGGAGAAGCAAGGGGACAATATATATATATATATATATTTTTTTTTTTTCAGAGATTACCTGTCTAACATCAGTCTGTCAGGAGATAGTGACAGAGTGAAGAAATATGTTAAACATATATTTTTAGAAAAGTTACATATAGCACCTTTAACATCATATTCCAATCCATTCCAGATACCAGTTCCATGTATTAAAGTAAAACGACCCTTTAAACTTGTTCTATATTGTGGTTTAACAAAAATATATGTACCCTTTAAATTATAACAACTTTTCCTCTTTACAAAAAAGCTTTTGAATATATTTTGAAGGTTTCTTCCTCATTAGGGAGTTTTTCCTTTCCACTGTCTCCTTTGTGCTAGCTCAGGATGGGAGACTGCAACAAAGTTAAGACACAAATCGTCTGCTGGCTTATTAGATAAATAACGCTATTAATTGACTTTTTATGTATGCAAATGTTTTTGTTCAGTGCACTGAGATGACTTCTGTTGTGACTTGGCGCTATGTGAACAAACTGAATTGAATTCAACCTGCCGTGAGCGTGGTTCTTTTGAGCAAGCAACGCCAGTGAACGAGATGATTCTTCCAACTGAAAGCCAGGACTATAACCGTCCAGACACTTTTTCTGGACATGTTAGAATCAAATAGTTTTATTTTTTGCTTCTGTCATTCATGTATCTTTTTCATTTAACGACAGAGTGGGATTCTGTCACTCTTGTTGCTCAACAGACAAAAACTTCCCATGACAAATATAAATTATCCTAATGGTAATTGCATTTGATAATTAAACAGTTATTGGTTTACTTGGCTGGAGCCTGGAGGAATAAGTAAGATTTAGTAGCTTAAATCTAAATAACAAGTGGTGCATTATTCCCCCCAGCAGCATCTTATTAGCCAAGATAAGGGACAAATCAATGGTTGGAAAGTCACCGGATGATCAGTGCTCAGCCATTTATCTCCTCTGGCTCAATTAATTGCACCTCCATCATTAAGCAGATCGATCGGCTTAAAAGAGAGCTTTTCTAGGTGACAACTTTACCAAGGTGCTCCAATTAGCACTCGAAACCCTTGAGTACCTTTTATGTTTGAGGAATTCCCAGGTGTTCTGAATCCCACAAGCATTCTGTAACAGCAAATATTAAAATGTGCTTTCTAAACAAAAAAACTGGGCAAAAAGGCATAGAAATATAGTAAGAGAAGAATAAAAATATGATAAAAAATGTATGATGTGTAGCATGCAATCATGGATTTTGTAGGGTCTAATTAACAGTTTGGCACAAATGGTTTTATTGTTGTATTATTATGTTTTTAATTAGTGTTCTTTTAACAAAAGTCTAGAAATTGCCCAGCCATTGGTCTTTTCAGAATGAGGGTGTTTTAGAAGGTGAATTTTTTTATTTATTTTTGTTTTTTATTCCAGCTCTGGCAACAGTTTATTCTGTGAACCTTATTGCAGCAAACTAGCAAAGGCCTTATGAAGGTGTCTTTGTTCTCCTGCTGCCAGCTCAAACAAACCTCATTAACAATGAGACGAGGGCTGTTTAAGGCCAATACCATCTGTTGGAGGAATTCTTTTGGCTGGAGAGAATTCTTTATGAGTTTAGATGCAAGTCTGGACAACTTGTATGCTGCAGAACAAGAGATCACAGTCACAACATTGCAAAAGTACATGTTATTGACAGTTGCATGAAGAAAACTTGCAGATTCTTGTGCATAACATCTGTAAAATTTAATTCACAAGCACATTTGTACCAATGACAGAAAACAATTTTAATGTTTGTGACCTTTAATAGATGAGTGAATGAGAATTCATTAAGTGCTTCTTTCTCTTGTGTCATGAAAAATCAAAAAGGTCGTTCCAGATGGAACGAACATTCATTTGCATGCAATAACAATTGTGTTTTTACAATGCTGGGTTTGCAGAGTAGTTTGAAATTGTACGGTACTTCTGATGTGGCAAACAGATGTTGAGCTACCACAACCACAGGTGGTCTATGGTAAAAAAAAATCTGCACAACTCCACATCTAAATTAAAACAAAGTTATGTAAAATATAGAAGAAGAAAAAAAGGCCTGGGATTCTTTACCGGCATACATATATGTTTTAATGTTTTAGACAAAGATTATCTTAAGATAAAGTAATATGAAGATGTAGCTATTGTCATCAAAACCAATAATAATAATAATAATAATAAAATTGCTGCACAATCCTGTCTGATATCACCAGATTTCAGAGTACAGTACCATACCATACCATACCATTTTATTTATAAAGCACTTTAAACAGGAACAAGTCCACACCAAAGTGCTGCACAAACAAACACGCAACAGGCAACACAGACAATGAAGTACAACACGAAAAACATAAAAACATTGCAGATCATAAATAAAACGATCCAATACAAATCAGCTGGCATTGAAAGCGATGGAGTAGTAGTGAGTTTTTAACCGGGATTTGAAAACCGAGAGGGAGGGGGCCTGTTTGATGAGCAGCGGTAACTCGTTCCAGAGTCTTGGTCCTGCTACAGAGAACGCCCTGTCACCCCTGCGCTTAAGGCGAGTTTCTGGAACTATTAAGAGTACCTGATCCTCTGACCTCAAAGCACGTGGAGGGACATATGGGTGTATCAGATCCGAGAGATAGGCGGGGGCGAGACTGTTCAGCGATTTGTAGACATACATGAGAATTTTGAATTGGATTCGAAGATGAACCGGTAGCCAGTGAAGGGAGGCCAAGACTGGTGTAATGTGCTCTCTTTTGCGTGTGCTGGTTAAAAATCGGGCAGCTGCGTTCTGAACCAGTTGTAATCGTGCAATGGTGGCTTGACTGACGCCAAGCAGAAGGGAATTGCAGTAATCCAGCCTAGATGTAATGAATGCGTGAATCACTGTCTCCAGGTTGTTTTTTGATAATATGGGCTTCAGCTTAGACAGACGCCTCAGCTGGAAAAAACAGGATTTGACGATCATGTTTACATGACTGTTGAGTTTCATGGAAGGATCCATTATCACTCCCAGATTTGTGACTTTTTGTTTTTCGGACAGGGGTAGAGCAGACAGGTCAATGCAGTGGTTTGAGGTTGTGTCATTGGGAAGGAACAATATGGCTTCAGACTTCTTATCGTTGAAGCTTAAGAAATTTAAAGCCATCCAGTCCCTGATGTCAGCCAGGCAGTCGAGCAGAGGTTGAATAGAGCCTGTACCATTTTGTCTTAGGGGGAAGTAAATTTGACAGTCATCAGCGTAGAAGTGGAAGGGTATATTGTGTTTCCGGAAAATAGCACCGAGTGGCAGCAGGTATAAGGAGAACAAGAGAGGACCCAGGATGGACCCCTGCGGAACCCCCCATTTAAGAGCCGCCACTGCAGAAGTAAAATCATTGATGGACACACAAAAAGACCTGTCAGAGAGGTAGGATCTGAACCAGTTTAGGGCTGATCCTGAGATGCCCACCCACTGCTCCAACCTAGCAATGAGGATCTCATGGTCGATGGTGTCGAAAGCGGATGTGAGGTCCAATAGGACAAGCAGCACAGAGTCACCAGTATCTGTGGATAGGAAGATGTCGTTAAAAACCTTCAGTAGGGCAGTCTCAGTGCTGTGGAGGGATTTGAAGCCAGACTGGAATAGCTCGGGGATAGCGTGATCCTCCAGGAAGCACTTTAGTTGGGACTCAACTATTTTCTCTAGAAGTTTAGAAACAAATGGGAGTCTGGAGACAGGCCTGAAGTTGGATAATACTGACGGGTCGAGGTTTGGTTTTTTCAGGAGGGGTTGAACAGCAGCATGTTTTAATGATTTTGGCACCACACCCGAGGATAGACTGCTATTTACAATTGAGAGAATGGAGGGACCTAGAGTGTGAAAAACCTCCTTTAGTAGCCGAGGGGGGACCACATCGAAGGGGGAGCCAGATGGTTTCAGGCTGCACAGTATGTGTATTATCCACTTCCACATTAAACGTTAGCTTAATGTCTGTCAAACTAAGTAATGGACATTTTTGTGTTGGTCAGTTTTGATTACTTATGGCTTCAGTGAGCTGTTAAAATTGGGTTGACCCCAGAAGTTTATCACTTGCATATGTGCTTCTAATAATTTAATTCTAAACATTTTCATTAAAAGTGGATCATGGCATTTTCAGGGGTCACCACAGCGAGTCGTCCTCCTCCAGCTCACTCTGCCCTCTGCCTCCTCTGTCCTCACCTCAGCTACCTCCATGTCCTCTAATTTAACCTTCTTCTGTATCCTTTTCCTGGCAGCTGCATTTCAAACATCCTTCTACCAATATACACACTGTCCCTCCTCTGATCATGTCCAAACCATCTCAGTGTGTCCTCTAACTTTATCTCCCAGTTGTTCAACCTGTGCTTCACCTCTGATGATCTCATTCCTAATCGTTTCCATCCTTGTCACACCTAAAGGATGTGCCAAGGATTAAGAATCTGTTGGAATCCTGGCAAAAACCAATGCAGACATGTTCCTGTCTTTGATTTTTTACATCTGCCTTATAATCTGTCTGCTTTACTACTTTTACATATTTGTTTTAACTTGTTAAAAAACAATCTGTATTTCTCTCTTATGGTTGTCTATTGTTGATTGTCCAAGGAAAATCTACTGTTGCTGTTGTCATCATTATGTGTTTGTAGACAGGTCTCTCTTGTAAATGAGTCCTCGAGGCTCAATGGGATTAACCTGCCTAAATAAAAGTTGAATGAAAAAAAAAAAGTGAACCTCGTCAAAAGGGGTTTATGGCATATTTTAGTAAAAGACACACAAACACAATGACACAAGTGTGGAAACATTATCTTTCACCTTTGTCTTTTGACAGCGATGTAAACATTTACTTATAAATCTTCTAAACTGCATTGAAGACAAGAGAACAAAAGCAAGGTGCAAATAGCATCCTCAGCCCTTCCTAAATGTGTGTATTTTCATCTATATTTGCTAATGTTTCTACCACCTGCACATCACCAGACAGTCTGTTTCAAGCCCAGTTCCCTTATTTGGATTATTTTACCTTATCTGTATTAAAGATAAGCTAACCCTATCCCTAGTTTTCAGCATAAAAATGCATTGCACATCTTAAACTAAAGGCCAAGCATCTCTTGAAGAAATGCATATTGCTCATCATCTTTCATGTCAGAGGTTTGCACTCAGATCCTCTTATCATAAGGGGACATAGTGGTAGCACAAGTTGTAGCTTCAGTTGGTTCTGGAGAAGAAAGAGTAAAGGTAATGAGCAAAGCTCTTGATTTGCTGGCCTGTCTATGTTCAGAGTCAGAGAGTCTTTATTGTAATTTGCACCGCATGTGGCACATGTGATGAAACGAGATTATGTACACAGGGTCCCAGTTGATTCAACAATAAAAAGTAAGAGAAAAACAGTAATAAGATCTAAGATATTCATTCATTCAACCTTTATTTAGTCAGGTAAATCTTTTGAACCTCAAGGGCTCATTTACGAAAGCGACCTGCTAAAACTAAACTGTGTGTGCTGGGTGAGTGAGGTCTTTCATGATGCAGGTGGCTCTTTTCCTGCATCTGGAGGTGTAAATGTCTGTGATGGTGGGGAGACTGACTCCAACATCTTCTGTGCAGCCTTCACCACTCTCTGTAGAGCTTTCCTCTCTGCAACTGTGCAGCCTCCATGCCACACGTTGATGCTGGAGCACAGGATGCTCTCCACTGCACACCTGTAGAAGGAGGTGAGGACTGGGCTGCTCAGACCAGCTCGTCTCAGCCGTCTGAGGAAGTAGAGTCTCTGATGACCTTTCTTGATCAGGCTGGTGGTGTTGTTGCTCCAGCTGAGGTTATCATTCATGTGTACACCCAAGTACTTGTAGCTGGAGACCACTTCCACTGCAGATCCACTTATGTTCAGTGGGGTGTGGGTGTGTTTGTTCCTTCTGAAGTCCACAATCATCTCCTTTGTCTTCTTCACATTCATGTGAAGGTTATTCTCTTTGCACCAGCTCTCCAGGTGTTCCACCTCCTGTCTGTAGCTGGACTCATCATTGTTTGTGATGCATCCCACCACAACTGTGTCATCTGCAAACTTTACAATATGACAACCTGGATGGGTGGCTGCACAATCATATGTGAGCAGAGTGAACAGGAGAGGGCTCAACACACATCCTTGCGGAGAGCCAGTGCTGAGGGTTATGGTGGAGGAGGAGAAGTTGTGGATCCTCACTGACTGAGGTCTGTTTGTTAAAAAGTCCAGTACCCAGTTACAAATGGAGGAGCTTAGTCCAAGTGTGAATAGTTTGTCCATCAGAGTTTGGGGGATCATGGTGTTGAAGGCAGATGTGAAGTCCACAAAGAGCATACGGACGTATGAGTCCTTCTGTTCCAGGTGGGTGAGAGCAGTGTGGACCACAGAGGAGATGGCATCCTCTGTTGATCGGTTCTTATGCATACTGATGAGGGTCCTCGTTGATGTTGATGGATGTTTTGATGTGAGTCATGACCAGTTTTTCAAAGCATTTTGCAACTATCGGGGTGAGGGCCACTGGCCGATAGTCATTCAGACCAGTCACTGTGGAGCTTTTTGGGACTGGGATGATGGTGGCGGTCTTCAGGCAGGTGGTAACTGTCTCCAGGGCAAGTGAGGTGTTAAAAATGTCGGTCAGCACATCACAAAGCTGATCGGCACATTCTTTCAACACTTTCCCGTGTATGTCCAGTGGCTTTGTGAGGGTTGATCCTCCTGAGACTGCTCATCACTTCTGCTGCAGTCATGCTGAGATGCTCTTCATTTGGTGGTGAGGTGAGTCTGGTGCTGGGTGGTCTGTTTGGGTCCTCAAAGCGTGCATAAAACTTGATGAGGGCATCAGGCAGAGATGGATCTTTGGGGCATTGTTCACTCCTTCCTTCATAGTCTGTTATGTACTTAATACCCCTCCACATGCTCCATGGGTCTTGTGAGGTGAACTGACCCTCAATCCTCTGTTTATATTTGGCTTTGGCTCTCTTAATGTCAGCAACCAGCTCTATCCTTGTCTTCCTCAGTTTTTCTGAGTCTCCAGACTTGAAGGCAGTGTTCCTGGCTTCCAGCAGGGTGCAAACTTCTGCATTCAACCAAGGTTTTGTGTTTGGGTAGCTTTTATCATATTATAACATATAACATATAACTTATAACATATAACGTTCCAACCCTCACCTATGGTTATGGGGTATTTAACATGACAAAAAGAATGAGATCTTAGATACAAGCATCTTTTGTATGATGGTTTGTCTTGGTGAGGAGCTCTGTCATCCAGGGTGAGTTTGAAATAGATCTGCTGCATCTTCACATTGAAAAAGCAAGTTAAGGTGGTTCAGGCATCTAATTAGGATGGACACCTCATAGACAACTCAGTTTGGAGGTTTTCTGGGCATATCTCATTGGGAAGAAACCCTAGGGCCAAACCAAACCTCAGTGGGGGGATTAATAATATTTATTGTCGAGATAAAACCGTTGGTAAGGCTTTCCAGCTTTTGCAGTCCGCCTTTGACATCATCCAGTCAGAGTGGTTCCTTCTCAAACTTATCTTAAATGCCGATAAAACCAAATAGATGATTTTTTCAAACAGGAAGTCAGTCCCAGCAGTTCTTCCTCTGATTTTATCCTCACATCAGAGTCTGTCAGAGATTCATCCAAACCACATGTGGTACATGTGATGGAACAAGATTATGTACACGGTCCCAGTTACATCCAACAATAAAATGTAAAAGCAGAACAGTAATAACATCTAAGATAACTAAGAAAAACATCAACTAAATACACTAAGCATAAAAACATTATTTCAAACAGCAGCACGAACATGAGTCTGTGTGAGTAGATGAGCATGAATGGACACAGCAACATGAAACAGATCAGCAGCAACATGATGTATTATTTTTTTTTTACATTTATTATCCTGGTTAGAGATTCATGAGTCTAACAGCCTCAGGTTAGAAGCTGTTCCTCAGTATAGTGGTTCTACACTTAATGCTCCTCAACCTTCGTCCTGAGGGGAGCGGGGCAAAAAGTGTGTGCTGGGTAAGTGGGGTCCTCGCAGTGGTGTAGTCTACGTGATACGCGGGTATACGGAGTATACCCACTAGAAAATCTTGAGAATTTCAGTATACCCACTAGAAAATCTTGAGAATTTCAGTATACCCACTAAAAAGTTCCCAATGATATATTACATATGTATCATATCCAAACCCTGTCTCATTTTTCACCACTTTTATTGTCTGTCCAAACAGGTCTCACTTGTAAATGAGTCTTTGAGGCTCAATGTGACTCATCTATTTAAATAAAGGTTGAATGAATGAATGAACATATCATTAGGCATGCATCATTGATATGGTAAATGGCAGTTAAACACTTCCGTAACAATCTATTGGTATACATGTACATTATCTTTTGGAATTTGGAAATGTTCAATATGTTTAAAAATCGAAATAAATTGATTACATTGTACCAACCAGTTTACTTTTGTTTCTAAGCACATTATACGGACCGACTGCGCTAAAGTTAGTTTTACGTTGGACATCACGATCAGTGGCTTCAATGGTGTCCAACGCCGAACGTAAAACTAACTGCAGTATACCCACTACAAAAATGTAGACTACACCACTGGGTCCTTCATGATGCAGGTGAATCTCTTCCTGCATCTGGAGGTGATGTCTGTGATGGGGAGACTGACTCCAACATCTTCTGTGCAGCCTTCACCACTCTCTGCAGAGCTTTTCTTTCTGCAGATGTGCAGCTTCCATGGTGTCCCTATTAAGTTAGTTGATTCCTATAAATATTTGGGTATCCTGGTCAACTCGCATCTCTCTTTTAAGCTTCACGTGGAAAACCTAGTAAAGAAACTGAAAGTTAAACTGGGTATCTTTTTCAGAAACAGATCCTGTCTAACACTGAATGTTAGGAAACGCCTTGTATCTGTGACTTTCCTTCCCTCCATTGATTACAGTGACATTATCTACATGAACACTCCTAAAGCACCCTGCAGATGTTGGATGCTGTCTATCATGGTGCACTAAGATTCCTAACTGGTTGCTATGTACTTAATACCCCTCCACATGTTTTAACCTGTATTCACCGGTTAACTGGTCACCATTAACTTCACACAGACTTTCTCTTGCAGATTTTCATTTTTAAATCACTTCTTGGTCTGCTGTCTTCATACATCTCCTCCTACATGTCTCTGTGCAAGTGCAGCTGTGTGCACTCTCAGGACATGATTACCTGCAGTGTTCCCTCAGTGATGACTGAACTAGACAAAAGGGCCTTCTCCTACTCGGCTCCTGTTTCCTGGAATATCTTGCAAAAAGATCTGAAGCTCTCCACCTTGACCTCTCTAAGTGGCTTCAAACATCTGCTAAGTTTCTGGCAAAAACCAATCCTGCTTTTAGTTTTCTACACCACCTCATAATCGAGCAGTTTTTTTTTTCTTCACTGCTGTTCCTCTTGATTGTCCTTTTGGTTGCTGTTCTTTTTTTTTTTTTTTTGTTAAAAAAAGTGAAATTTAACATTCTATACCTATTTTATGACTGTATATTGTTGTCACTATCCACTGTTGTCATCACTCTTTGTTAATGAAATCAGGTCTCATGAGTCCCCAAGTCTTAATGGGATTAACCTGTATAAATAAAGGTTAAATGAACAAATGAATATCCTCTCTGTCCTAGGAAAGCCTCGGAAACCACCAGAGGAAGCGTCTTTTATTTTTTATTTCTTGCTGGGGAAAAGTACGACTGGGTATTTTTCCTGGACTTTTTGTCTCCACGTCCTGACTATAGATAGATGGTCGAAGACGGCTGGATACAGTTTCCTTAGCTGTGGTGTACATGTATGATTAGTTTCCAAGAATTTCAACTTAATCCATCCTGTGGTTCATGAGATGTGTGGACAAAATACCATGATAGTCAAGTTTTAGAAGAAATAAAAAACTCGAGAGATGATGAACTGTAAAAAAAGACTTCTTACATCTTTCAGCATCAATTGAAGAGGAGTCATTGTATATCACATCAAAGGGAAGAAGAAACATCCAACCTTGACATCCAGAACAATCCCTCAAATCGCTGTCACAAGGACATGCATTATGTCTTTTTCACTCTAACAAATTCTACTGTTCTATCTAATGTGAACATGCTGAATGCGTTCTGCGCAGTAGGTTGTTGTTCATCGACTCAGTAAGTGAAACTGTCAAAGGAGGATTGTGGAAGGAGAAGGTCAATAATGTGGAGTGTTAATATTCAGCCTTGGCTTTACAGCTTTGAAAGGATTATAAGCAAGTTTCATCACATGAAAGTAGTGCTTCCTGGAGGGTTGGCATCTTTGAAATATAAAGATGTGATCTGCATTCCACCTGAGCAGCACAATAAAGCGTGTAGAAGAGGGAGAAAGGATATATGCAAAGGAGCTACAGTATAATGCAAAGGGAGGTTGGCAAGAATAAAAAACACATAGAAGAGGGTAATGGGAACTATTTTAAAGCAAAAAATTATAAAATAGAACTATTCAGAATACACAAAAATGTGCAAGAAAGAAATAAAGAGGGCAAACTTTCAGTTGTACAATAAATGCTAAAAGTCAAAATGGTTCTACAGGGAAGAGGTAAGGTTTAAGAAAGAAAATACAAGGACAAAAAACCAGTTCCAATTCATTTTATTATTTCTGATAGATTTTATTTTGCTTTCTTGCGGTCACCATGCAAGCACTTGTTCCAAATTACACTGGGATGAATGAATACAAGTGCATAAAAAAAGAATATAATGAAAAGGTACTATTTCTATTTGTCAGTCTATTCAGAAAGTGAAACTCACTCACATATTACCAGTGTTGGGGTAGTTACCCAAAATAAGTAATTAGTTACACATTACTAGTTACTTTTAAAAAAAGTAACATTTACACTACTAAGTTACTCAGTTCTGAAAGTAACTTTCGGATTACTCTAATACCTGAGATTTAACCTGTATTAATTTTTATCTTTCAATAATGATATTAGAGATCTTTTTGACACTCATTTTTGATGAAAAAGTAAAACAGCAGTGCTACATAACAAGCACAATGCATATGTAAACGTGCCATTCAAAAGGTATGACAATATCAAAATGTAAAACTTCTGTTTTAAAAAAATAAAACAAAATAAAACATCTGAAATGTTTGTTTACAAGTTTGTTTACCTCAGCCTTTGTAGTGGTTGCCTGGCGGTGAAATTCAAGCCGAGCCTGCTTAAACGGTGGCGGCATCAAACTTGCACCATCCCTCTGCGGCTCTTTAGCAACTAGCTTAGCATTAGCGTGTTGTCTTTGTAAATGCTTGTAAAGATTTGACGTCGAGTTCGCAGCAGTAGACAGTGTCTTGTTGTGGCCCAGACATAGCTTGCACACTACTGTAATGTTCTTGTCCTTTCTCGTGACAAAAGAAAAATAATATGAATACTTCCATCCATAAAATGACATCGCCGTATGTCTATGTACCTTTATATGTCTATGTACGTTGACGTATGACGTTCCGACGTCATCGCGTACGTCTTTGTTTTCCCCACGTGACAGTCTGCTCCATAGATATCTATATATAATGTCTATGGTCTGCTCCGTCGTCCTCGTCCCACAACTATTCTCCGAAAGGTAAAATAAAATAAATAAATAAAACTATTCTCCGAAAGGTCCTGATTGTAACGCAAGTAACGAATGTAAGGTTTTGTTAGTAACTGTAATATATTACAGGCATTTTCAAAGTAGTGCGTTACACTACTACGTTACTGAAAAATGTAATGTCATTACTGTAACGCATTACTAAGTAACGCGTTACACCCAACATTGCATATTACATAGATTATTTACAGATAAGAGTGAAATATTTTTTCTTTATTTCTTGTAGGTTTGTTGATTATGACTTACAGATAATAATAAAATTCAGTGTCTTTAAATTTTAGAATGTAACATAGCCGGCTTCTGGTACCTTTAGTAGCGTGGGCAGGTGCTGCTGGAAAATGAATCAGCATCTCCAAAAAGCTCATCCGCTGAAGGAAGCTTGAAGAGCTCTAAAATGTCCTGCTAGATGCTGTGTTGACTGAGGACTTCAGAAAACCCAGTGGACCAACACCAGCAGAGGACATGGACCCAAACCATCACTGACTGTGGACTTCATCCAATAGATTCTGTGTTCTCCACTCTTCTTCCAGACACTGGGACCTTGATTTATAAATGACATCAACATTTACTTTCATGTGAAAAGAGGACATCGGACCACTGAGCAACAGTCCAGATCTTTGTCCCCTCAGCAGGTAAGATGCTTCTGACGTTGTCTCTGGTTCAAGACTGGCTGGACTTGACGAATGAGACATTTGTAGCTCATGTCCAGGAGTTAATCATCTGATCAGGGTGTAACACAAAGTTTTCAATAATATTGAACCTCTTCGCAATATTCTTTGTCTGAGACACTGAATTTGTTTTTTTCATTATTTATTAAACCATAATCATCAAAGTTACAAGAATTAAAGTCTTAATTTTACAGGTTCCCTTTTTGTTTTATTTCTTTCCTCAGTGTTTCTTTTCTCAACTCTTCTTCTAGTTTACATCTTAAAGCAAAGTCAATGCGAAGCAATGTTCTTGCTTATGTGTGCATTTATTTTTTATGTATCAGTACTGTTAGTAAAATATCTCATGGAAATGTGGTTAAATTTGAATGAAACTACAGTCACTGGGTGCACATCTACAACAGACTGACATTTGGAGTCAACTCAATTTTTGTAGCTCAACATACCTGATCTACTTTTGCCAACCAAAAATTGGTTATAACGTAATCAAAAGTAAAGTTGTTGACGTAGGCTAAAGTTTTTGTGATAGTAGCTGCTAGCACCCAATGCCACTTTAATTGGTGATATATGACTTATCTTGGTGCTGATTATCCGTGTTGATGCTCTCTTGCCTTTAAACTGTTGTATTCATAACCATCTCCTCACTACAGACTAATGTTTGGGCTGCTGTTTATTATACTATTTAATATACAGTTTAATACACCTTTTAATATACTGTACTATTTTACATTATTGGTGTTTTTGCCTATATCTTAGCTCCTTGTAAAGCACATATGTCAAAGTGAAGGCCTGCGGGCCAGATCCAGACAGCAAATTAATTATTTATGGCCCCCTGGATGATATTTAATTACTATTAGAACCGTCCCACAGGCCACAGCCGCCCGCTGGTGTTTTGCACGCACCAACACTACATTCCCCACAATGCAATGTACACTGAAAAAAAAAGCTGTTCAACTTACTTAATTTTATTGTGTACATCCGTCCCACACAATGCGAATAAATAAAACTGACATATTTTCCCTTTTTCCCTCAAACAGTTATAGCTTGTCAAATCAACATATTTTATTTACATAAGATTACTTTAAAATATTAAGTTGAAATTAAAAACATTTTATCTGTTACTATAATGTAAATATATTATGTATTATCAAGAATGTTTTTTATGTTTCAGCAACAATAATATAATGAATAACACCAGCTTATTTTTGATTGCCAGTATTACTCAATGGAATTGTGTTATGCAAACATGATGCTATCATGTTAATGGAACACATGTTACAGCTTTAAATCCTACTTACCGGTACCCCGGTAATTTTGTAAAGTTATCTATATACCGGTACCATTCTAATGTAAAAGAAGAACTAAAAAAGAAACTGATCTTTGACAAGAAAGACAAAGAATGCGAGTGCTGCTGAACAATTAAGCTTTATTTAAATGAACAGTTCTAATTTTTTCACCAGTTATTTGTCACACGTCTTACTGATTACTATGTAATAACATAGTGATAGTCTAAACAAATGTTTAAAAAACATTTTTGTACAGGGGAAATACTACAGCTTAAAAGTTGCTCTTTTACATATTAATATAAAAGATAAAATGATTTAGAAAAGTATGTAAGATTTCTAAAAACATTTTGAACATGTAATCAACATGACATTAAATCAGTGAAATGTAACTTTTCAGTTTGACTAAGCTTTTGTCCAAGCTGTCCTCTTCTTTTGAACAGCTTCATCAGGTTGTCAAAGTGGAGATCCAGTTGAGAGAAGAACTTTGAAGTGGTATGGGGGTAATTCTCTTAAACTCAGCGTTTATCTGAAAAAATGAGCACAAAGGACTGAGCTTCAAATGTTCAACATCTGGAAGAAGGCCACAATCACTCCTGTTGCCGAAGTGAACAGTGAAGTAAATGTGCCTATTCATTCATTAAACCTTTATTTAGTCAGGTAAATCTTTTGAACCTCATGGGCTCATTTACGAAAGCGACCTGCTAAAACTAAAGACATATAGACATCTTAGATTAACACTGCATCCAAAAAAACTTTTATGAGTCAGGCCATACCTCTTGAATGTAGACCAGGCCATCTTGTCATAAAAGCCTCCACGATCGGTGCATCACGAACAACTTCATGTCTCCTGTATGCAAATACAAATGCAGGTATGTACATGGAAAGTGTTTAAGACGTCCAAAATGGGGATGTTTTAATTTGTATTGATGCAAAAGCTTGGACCTACTTGACACTTTTTCAGAGCACCCCTACACTCCACATTACCAGCACCACCTAAACCTGTAAGACACAAAGATAACCTTGAGTGAGATAACTTAAAATCCAGCAGGTAACTTTACATACAAAAAAAAAACGAAGCTCTTCACCAGAGTACCAAAACTCAATGTCCTGACAAATTTCTGCCATCAGCATAAAATTCATGGATGCTAAAGTTTGGAAGGAACATTACAAACCTAATTTTAAAAAAAATACTAAATCTTCTTGGCTTACAAAAATTAATAAAAAAGCAATTAGAAGCCATAAATAATTTACATCTGTTCTATAACCCAAATTTGTAAACACTTTACATTGAGTCTTACCTAAAGCTATTGAAAAAATTATGTATTTTTAAGAGTTTAGAGAAAAAATTATTTACTCCAGTAGTAATTGGGTTGCTCTGGTAAAAAAAAAAAAAAAAATTTACTCCGGTAGTAATTTGGTTGCTCTGGTAAAAAAAAAAAAAAAAAAATACTCCGGTAGTATTGCTCTGGTAAAAAAAAAAAAAAAGATTACTCCGGTAATAATTCGGTTGAATAGCTAGCAATGTGAAAACCAAAGAATAACATGCAGACAGTTTAACTATGAGTTTTCATACAGCACAATAATCGTGTGGAAACATTTTCAACTATAAAACATTTTTTTGAGATCACTTACCTACCGGTAATCGGTGTTCCTCCAAAGATTTGTCTTGCAACTGTTCTTGTCGCTGAGTAGTCAGAAGAAACTGGGCGGATATGATCTTGTTTGGCTTCTGATTGGTTAAGATTCAAAAGACAGCTCTTTTTTTGTCCAATCATGCTTGATAGTCTTTTGATGTATTGCATCATTTCCGGTAATGATAAAACATGATTACAATGATTTTAGTAATCTAATATAATTATGTTAAACCAACATAAGAAAAATTAGTAGTTTCATTATTGTTGATAATTAAGTAAATGGTTCTTTATTCTATCGTGTAAATACAAGAGACATGACTGTTGTGTAGACATGACTTATTTTGTTTGTGCAAAATCAAAGACCCCTCAATTCTATTTTTTTCAGTGTAGGGATGGGGCCAATCCGATCCGGAGTCGTGTCTCATGAACTCAGAGTAATAAGACCTGCCTCACATCGCATTCAGGAAATCCATTTCATAGTTTGCAGCCAGCTACAGTGTGCGGACTGAGTGAGTAGCACTTTAGCTAACAGCTAGCCAACTTTTCATCATAACATGTCCGCTGTGTGGAAGTATTTTACACTAAACACTGCAAGACAGCAACGTGCAATGTCTGCAGAGCCATAGCGCCACATTAAACCGCGGTCAAGTTAGTTTTACGTTGGACATTCGAGCTCTGGGGCTTCAGCGGGACGCCACTCTCGCTGAACCGAAACAGGGAGACCGACTGTGGCCAGCTGCATCCAGTCCGACCCGCTGTCTGACCGTCTCGTAGGAGGGACAGGCTGAGAGCGGCTGACCGAAATCAGAGCGCCCGCCCCGGATTGAACAAGAAAAACACACCGCTGAAGCCACGGAGCTCAAATGTTCACAGAGAAGTTGCTAAACTTCATCATAATTAATGACCAACAGCTATCAGCTGTAGAAAATGAAGGATTTTGCAGCTTGATACTTGCAGCCAACATTAAACAATCATAAAAAAGCATATTAATTAAAAATCATAAGAAAACTGTATTAAAAAAAACACGAAACATAAACAGCTACATTATAAAACAATGTAAAATACTAAAAGCAGGAACATGTCTGTGTTGATTTATGCCAAGAACTTAGCAGATGTAAAGCTATTTAATATTTTATTTAATTCATTTATTCATTCATTTAAAAAGATGAAATAAAACAAATTCGTCAAAAAGAAAACATTGAATGAAAAGAGTGCAGAAAGAAGAAAAAAATTTCTTATATCACCCCCACATTGAACCAGTCCGGCCCTTGTCTTGTAGCAAATTTGTGTTTTTGGCCCTCGGTGTATTTGACATTGACACCCCTGAAGTGTTTCTTTTTATACTTTACAGTATATGTTTGCTAATTTTGAATATAACTGGGACCTTGACTACACATTTTCGTTCCACCTCATGTACCACATGTGATGCGAATGACAATAAAGAACGTTGAACCTTGATAGTCCTCAACACATTGTTTGAGCACACAAGATGTACCGGTAGCTACAGTGTTCATTGTCAATAAAATATCTGTTGTGAAATTTCGCGGGCGATATGCATCCCTTCAAGTAATGCTAGGCCTTTAATCTTTTATTTTCACAGCCTCCTTCTTACTTCTTATCGTGCTGATAAAAGCTTCTTTCTTGCTCCCAGTCAGCTTCAGTGCCATGAAAACACTGATAATGTTCTGACGTTCCCTGCATTTGCAATTAACCAGCCCGATGTCTCCATTCCCTCACTTCTCCTTTTGTTCTGTCACCCTAAAACACCTTGTGCAACTGCCATTATGAACAATCTTCTGAACCTAACACACACACACAAAAAAACAGATTTACTCATTTACCTTGTGTTGTGCTTTTTAGTGTTTCTGTCTGTCCCCGGTCAGGCGTGGGCAGTTTAGCTAAACTGATATCTAAAAGTCAAAGCATTTCCGTAAAGAGAAAATGTTTGCAGTGAGTGACTGAGCCTAAAAGGATGAACTGTCACAGCTGTTGAGGTCCTTTCTGGCTTTACACGAGTAACGTGTCCACAAATAGCTTATTCGCTGTCTCAAATTAAAGCACACAGTCACTTAATAGGAGTACAGGAAGGGAGGCGGAGCCTAACATGATTTATGAGAAGATGAAAAGTGATTGGATGTGAAGTTCTGAATTAGAGGGAAGCAGTCCTGTGTCAGACTCTATGAAGGTGACTGACTGGACTGGTGAGTGGCCCACTCTCAGTGGACCGAACCTCATCCAGAAGCTGTCTGTCAAATTACTGTGATACAGTAGGTAGGCCCCTTCCCTGACAGTAAGGCTGGGGAGGAATCTTGCCAGTTTTTTTATTGTGGCATGGCATTCATATCTGTAAATGTCCTCTTCTGTTTTTTTGCATTGAATCACAGAATCTGTTCAACAGCACGGCTTTACAATCATCCAAACACAAATTACCACTTACTTACTTCTAACAACAACAACTAAAGGTAAGGGCGTGCATTGTATAAAATAAAATCACTTCAAATTTTATTTGCAAAGCCTGGAAGTTAATAGAACCAAGAAGATGACAATTTAGGTGTACCTCCCATTTCTAGGCATAAAATTGTAAAAAAATTAATAAATTTAGTCATGGGACTCTTTTTTTTAATTACATTTGGGCATAGTGGAAGAGCCAAACATCGATATTGTGCTGCAACGTTCAGCTGAACTGGTAAAACCAAAAGAAAGACGCAAGCAGCAGAGAATAGATGAGTAACCAGACTGATCCGATGGGATAATCTTGAAAATACATGGACAGAAAATATATTGAGAGAGAAAACGGTAGGTGACAGAGAACAAACATGAGCAAAGGAACAAAAAAATCTGGCTCTGCAAAATAAAACAGGATGTCGTTGACAAAAAGAACACAAGAACAAAGCAACAACTGAATGAACTAAAGCAAGTCAACATTTATAATGATCAGAATTTTATTTAATCTGAGGATCAAATAAAACTTTACAACAGTTTAAAGAGGAACTTACCTCACAATTAACTTTTTTTAGCTGATAAACTCCCTAGAATGTGTCTAAAATGTTGTATAGCACTATGTCTGTGTTAATTTTCATATATTTGTGCGTATCAGTTATATATCGGCAATATTTGGTCTAAAAACGTGTTTTCACTGATCCCATGGGTTGAACTGTAGTATTGCACCCTGATTTTCTTATTGGTCAAGGGCTGTTCACTCTGATGTGTCTTGTTCACTCTGACGTCACGAAAGTGGTTCAAGCAGAGCCAATCCCCTGCAGAGATGAGAAGGTCCTCGCTGCAGTTCATACCTTATATGGAAGTGCTACATTGCACTCCAGAAAACAACTGCAACAAAGCATAGTATAGTTTTTGGAATGGCACTAGTTTTTTGTATATTTTAACTTATTCATTTTAAGAATACAGTACTTTTCACTTCATCAAAATATATTAATTGAACTCCAGCATTCTAAAACTATTTGGTTGTATTTATTTTTTCATTGTGCGATGGACAAATGATGCATTAATGCCAAGATGGGGTAGAGGCGGACGAGCAGGTTTGGGATCCGAAAGACCAAGGTTCAATCCCCGGTCATGGAATGCCTTGTGGTGTTATTTTCATTTTTTTAAGCCTTTTGTTTTGGATAGATAGGGTGAGAATAGATAAATACATCTACATGATAATTCTTTGTTGTTGTTTGTTTTAAGTTTTTTTGCTAAAGTTTCAGTTTGTTTTAGTTTGTTGCTAGAGGGGGCGTGAACGCAGCATAACCCCCCAACTCCTCCCCTCCTCGTCTCTCGACACACCCATTTTGATGCATTTTTTGAATCTGGTATGGGGCGGAGCTATCTTTTGATGGTGAGGTAAGTTCCTCTTTAAAGTCAAAGTCAACTTTATTGTCAAAACTGCAATATGTACAGGACATACACAGGATTGAAATTGCGTTTCTCTCAGTCCCTCGGTGCAACAGTAACCATTTAAACACTAAAACATTTAATAAACATAAGCATAAAATAGTAAAAGTGTAACACTGTCCTGAGTTTTTGCATAGTAGTATAAAAGTATGAAAATTTACACCAACACTAAAACACTAAACATTTAATGAACATAAGCATAAAATGAAATAATAAAAGTGTAATACTGTCCTGAGTTTTTGCATAGTAGTATAAAAAAAGTATAAAAAGTATATCTATAAAATAAACTGAAGGTTCTAGCATTGACATTTGCAAAGAGTGGCAAAGCAGCATATGAGTTAATGTACACAGTATATGTATGAGGTAGTTGATGTTGGTATAGAGGCAAAAGTGGCATATGCAGTAAGGCACATTGGGCATCCTTAAATAAGGCTGGTCAGAGAATACTGTATATGTATCAGCAGTGGTGTAGATATAAAAGTAGTGTAAATGTAAACAGTAGTAATATAATGTAAACAGTAGTAATAAATATAAACAGACTCTAACACGTTGGATCAGCAGGTCCCCACATTGAAGGTTGCAGGCTGGATGGCTTCCAGTCGGTGCCACCCTGGTTCAATGTGTCATGCAATTATGTGGTTTTAGGTGGGCTTATGATTGGGATTTTACATTAGGCCTTACCTATATGCACCTGGTATGTAAGCTATCATGGATTAGATCAGCTACAATTACCAATTAAGGGGTGGATCAATGCTGTAAAAATCA
This sequence comes from Garcialebias charrua, assembly GCA_038048925.1. Classification (NCBI taxonomy): domain Eukaryota; kingdom Metazoa; phylum Chordata; class Actinopteri; order Cyprinodontiformes; family Rivulidae; genus Garcialebias; species Garcialebias charrua. The sequence continues at coordinate 35,239 of JBBPBX010005678.1, read as the reverse complement.
GATATAGGGATCTATACCTATAGAAATGTGGAGGGCTTCTGTAACGAAGGCCTCTTCTTTCAAACTATTCCTCCATTCATTATTTAGTTTAGGTTAAACTAAAATAAAAAAATGAAAACTAGTTTGGTCTAAATGTCTGTTGTCTTTTAGACGAACGACGCAAGATTTGGTATTCCCTATAAATTTTGAAGTCTATGGCGAGACTCATCAAAATGAATAGATCTAGAATAGAAACGATCGAATCGGTCCTACCTAAATGATTGGGAGGTCAGTGTAGATTATAGTACCTTAAGTAGTATTGATCTACAATGACTCTTCAAAGATTGAGATCTTTAACAAAATGAACAGCATGTTGGCATAGTTAAATCCATTTAAGTCTTCAACTTATCAACAATCAAAACCTCTTTTGGCTGGGAGTGTTCAGAAAACAATAACAACTTCAATAACAACAAAAGTAGCAATCAAGCAACTAAAAACAACGTTTCACTACAACAAACTCACTCTGGTCGTCAGACTCCAACGTCACACACAAGAAAAACAGTTCTTAGCTTTATAACCGATGTCAATTAAATCCTGCAGATTTAAACGGTTGTTAAGGTTAGTTTTTGTTGTGGGTTTTATGCTTAGCGTTTCTAAGTTCTAGTTGGAACGGTTTCTTTTCGCAACTAGTATAGTTTAAACTGTTTAGTTTATTTACTATCCTGTGCTTGGACGACCTTATTTTCCCATGAAGTCTGTGAGTTTGCGAGATCTTTGTCGTTTGTGGGGTTATTGAAATCTTTGTCCTTGACATGGGCATGACCTAACATCACCCCCCTGTGGTCATGAGGGACCACGCGCACGGGTGTGGACGTCCGTCCATGGGCACGAGTTAGGATGCCTTTGTTTAGTCTAAGCTGTTCGCGCAGTTTATGGGGAGCCTTGTACAGGAACCTTATAGGTTTCGGCCAACGTACCTCTGTACGTTTACCTCTTTCTGCGTAATGCAGGTGTGTCACAACCGTCGGCGCCGTTGCAGGCGTGTCTCTGTCGTTGTGATGTACGCCTTCCCAATTCATGACTGAAGAGGTGCTCTTTGAGTCTGTAAGAACTATGTCATTTCTGAGTAGTTCTAGATTCAAAAGCTCTTGAACCAAGGTTTCATCGAAAGCTTGGCTGATAACTGAATTACCTGTCCCAGAGGACAGCACAGCGTTCTCGGTGTGTGATCCTCGGATCTCTACACCGTCCTCTACCTGTGGTAGGAAGTGTGAGTTTGCCCCTCTTTTTTTTGAGGAGGGGTCCTCAAAATCTGTAACAATGAAGTCCAAGTGACTGTCAGCGTGTAGTAGACTGTCACCTTGTGGGCTCAGATGTCCTTGAACCAAGACTTCACTGAAAGCTTGGCTGTTTGCCGAATTACTTGTCCCACAGGACAGTACAGCGTCATCGGTGTGGGACTCTTGGATCTCCACACCTTCTTCTACCGGTGGTAGGTAGTGTTCAGTGAGTGCTGAAGGTGTCAGCTCGCAGAGGAGGTCCTCGTGATGGGCCAGAGTCTGGTCCAACTGTTGAGTCTCCTCTGTCTCACCTGTATATGAAGGATCACTTACCGGGTTTGTGGTCTCGGTTGGGGAATCCTTTTTTACCTCAGCGGTACCTGCTGTTAGACAGTCAGTGTCCTGACCTTGGGGAGGTACCACGAATGGCAGTGGACTGCTCACTGTGGCCCACATTGTCTGATTGCCATAATTTATAATCGCTTCAAAGCGATTTATAAAATCTTGGCCAACCACAAATGGAGTCTGGAGTGAGTCAAGTTCAGACACATATACCGGGTGGTATAGTGACATTTCGCCAATCTGCATGTGAACCATGGCTATTAGGGTTGTTCTCGTCTTTGCGAGGCCCTGTTGCTCACCATAAGTGTATTTCACAAAGGGTATTTGCCTGTCAACATCGTTAGCGGCGGTCCTTAGCTCCTCAAACAGTTCGGCTGACATGGTAGACACGTCTGAGCCGCTAACCAGGAGCGCTTCTTGCGCGAGGACCCCTTCCAATGTGAGTGGCAGGTAAGCTCTCTTAGCTTTTCCCCTTTTTATAAAGTTACACAGAAACCATTCAGGTTTTTCCACACGTTTCTGTGTACGTGTGATTCTGTCTGTGTAAGCGTCGTCGCTGTCAGCATCATGATGGCTGTCTGCTTCATGACCTTCAGGATGTGGATTTTCAGCAATTTGTTTGCTGTCAGCATTTATGTCAGTGCCGACGTTGTTGTTGTCAACTGTGTGCACTGAGTTGTTGCAAAAGGCAGTGCTGCGCGTCGCTTCATCAGGATGAACAACGTTGTTTGTGTTATCATCAAGGACAACGTCACACGTTGTGTCAGCTTGGTCAACCACTGTAACATTCAAATCATTTGACAAACAACTCACAATCTCAGTCACGTCCACGCGCGGAGGCGCCGCTTCCATAATCTGGAGCATGTGTGACTCTTTGCATGTCTCGAACAGTGCAGTTCGAGGGGCAGGGGCAGGAGGGCCGCTTCTCGGGGGTACATGTCGGGACAGACCATCTTTCAATGGTTCACGGTTCCCATGCAACCTCCTTCGAATCTCACCTACTGTGAGATCCATGAGAGAACTCTTTTGGTTCGATCCGGACCATCTGGGTTCATCTGGAGGGCGAACACCTACCTTGTGTGGTTCTCTGCTCATCTCAGGGTTTTCAACCTGAGGGGCAGGGGGTTCAGAACTCCCCGTGAACCGATCAGAGTCACTTTACAGCTCGTAGCACCATGCTGTTGTTTGTTATTAAGAAAAACCTGTGACCTCTCGCACTCTGAAGGAGAGGGAACCTCATCTACTTCCTGCGAGTGGGATGTGACCTTTTGACCTGGGCACACCACTGAGGGTGTTTTTCGCTGTTCGAGCATGTCAAAAAATTCCACAGCACATTGTTTAATTTCTGCCATGGTACTCTCTTTGCAATTAACATTGAAGCGAACACATTTCATTATGAAAGGTATCAGATTCAAAGTGAAACGATTTTTAAACTCCGCATCTTCCTCTAAGCCAGGTACAGTTTTATTCCCTGTGTAAACAGAGAGGAGCCTGTCGTAAAACACCAGGGGATGTTCACCTGGTTCCTGAAGGACGTTCTTTGCAGCTAAGTGCCTATCAAAGGATGCACCTGTTAGAACGTCCATCTTTGTACTGATTTTCTGTGAAAAATCAAGGAAAGTAGGTCTTATTTCACAGTGTGCAGTCTCACCATGTGATGCCTGCGGCAGCCAACATGGAGTCCAAGATGTGAAATTAAATAAAAATCAGTGATTCCTATTAATTTGTCGACCTGTGACAAGGTCAAACAAAAACGGCTGTCGTGAGAGTTTTGTGAAAATCAAAACAAAGGACGCCTCATGTGTGTTATTTTAACCTTGCAGTTTAAAATAAAATAAAAACAGTTTGTTTTTCACAGAATCAATGATAAAAGTGTCAAGTTTTATCAAAAAGCAGACATGTCTGTATTAAATCTGTGTAACTGTTCTGCCATCAACATTTGATTTTATGTGAAAATCAAATGAAAGGTGTGCTGTGAGTACAATATTTCAAACTGTTCCCCGTTTAAAAACAGGAACGTTCAAACGTACAAATTACAGGAAGACTGCGTCTTCTCCAGTAACCAGCAGGTGGGGTGAGCAGCGCTGGATAAATTTATCACAGCGACTGCAATCCTCTTACTGACCGCTATAGAGGCGCTGTTGTCACCTGTGAGCGCAGCCGTGAGCTGCCAAACATTCACAGACGTCTAACAACGGATCAAAAACAGCAAATCAGAAAGCCCAGAGCCCTGACGTGACAAAACTCTAGTATCCCCTTTCTCACAAAAATGAAATTATGTGAGTAAAATCGGTTGGACTGTGAAACATTTTAAACTGCGTTTAAAAGAAAAAAGGTCGGGCCTTCAAAGTAGTTGCCACTGCCGGTGTCACGTGACCTGGTCACATGGCGATCGGTAGTTTCTGAACAACGTACTCATACATCCACCAACATCTCAAAAACACCGCGATGAAGCAGTCTTTTCAATGACAGTAATGGACAAACAAGCCTGAAACTTGTCTGGGACAAGCAGCTGAAGTGAAAGTTGACGAGGAGCGGGGCTTCACCCACTGCGCAAGCGTCAACACTTACAGCGTAATCGACCAATCACAGCGAAGACAGAACTGTAGTTCTAAAACCCAAGTGTTCATGGGAAATGGAGTCCTCTTAACCGTACGCCACTCACGTGCGACGCGCCGTTCGAGCGTTGTGTTCACGGACCTGCGGTAGGTCGAACAAAAGCGTGGAACAGACTTTTCAACGTTCTAAAACAGTCATAAATATTGCAAAACACAGCGGTAAAGCCAGTCTTCGACAATATCACGTGCATAGAACTCAAACAACACAAATAAACCGTCAGAAATGTGTACATAAATGAATCTGACAACCAGCAGTCTACAGAAACCAACGTTCTTGAACACGACACACAATGGACCAATCACAGCGCTTTAAGCAGCCATCTTGTCTCGGTAATGCTAACGTTAGCTCGACCCAAAGATTTCTGGACACTCTTTCACAAAATAAACATATTTTTACACCGCAGAAAATTCTGTAAACGAGCCCAAACACATCCAGGCTAACTCCCACGCCTTCCAGAGAAGGCAGCACGCTAACTGTGTACAACAACGGGCTTTACGTCACTCGGAACCGGATCTCGGTCCGGCCCAAAAGCTGAGTGGGATCACCCGAACTTCAAGCAAAAACACGTTGTAACAGCAAAAGGCACTTAATGGAGCAGCATAATAATGTGTGAAACAGACGTTTAACAGTAACCCGCACATGTAATAAAATGAAGCAGCGGTGACACGGCGGTCACAAAATGAAAAAATGCATGCAGCGTGCGACACGTTATGAACGTCTCACAAGCACAGACAAAACATTTATCACTCAGCAGCTTCAAACAGACGTTGAAATGTGAAATAAACAATAATCCTATCGGGAAATAATCCAGACAATGCCACGATCAGCAACTCCCGGACACTCCACCAGCCAGAACTATTCTTATAAGCCCAAAACCAGGATGCAAAACTAAGCCAACACGTTATGAGCACTTAGGCTACAAAAACAACTTATCAATTTAATCTTTCAGCAGACCGTACGTGGCCACCAATATGTAAAGGAATCTATAGGCCGTTTGTGTAATTAAACACAAACGAGGTCAGTTTACTGACTTACCTATAGATTAGATGATAGATTTGAGCAGGTTTTAGACTGTTTCAAACTTACCATCAGTTAAACGGGGTCTCAACTTTTTCAGATTAAATCAACAAATCTAACGATGTGATTAGCCAGAAATGTAATTTCACACTTAGACTTCAATTTAGGTTGGTCTACCAGAAAATAGACCTTTTATTGAAACTATCACAAAATTACATTAAACATTGGTATCGATATTAGCTCTGATTCTAACTACTATGACAAGAATTCAAATTAAAAACAAACAGACAGTTGGACCTTTCTGTTGGCACATTACTTAAAGTTTACCATGATGAAAATAAACATAAGGAGGAGTTTAAGGAGGAAAGATAAAAGATTGAAAGGAAATGGTTGAATCTTATCTTGAGATGTTTAACCAGAGATAGCACCCTCTGCTCGGTTTCGGCTGGACGTCCGTACCGTGATGAAACGACTTTTACCTTCGTGAAGATGATCCTGTCTCGACTCCGGTAAATTAGTCAAGCCAGACGCGCATGCTGCTGCGTTTTACAGGCGACCCACGTTCATCTTGCCACGGTCTCGAGACCGTCTGCGTCGGCCTCCCAGAGTAATGCCCAGCTCTGGTTTTGTTTCAAGATAACTTCCAGAAAGAGTGTCACCGCTTGGAGCTGTGACACTCGAAGGGGTTCACAGCTGACGTGCTGTTTGAACCTTTGCTGAAGACGTGGGCCCTTGGTGCATGGCCGGGACGTACATCAGCTTGGAGAAAGACGTCCGTGCATCTTCCCTTCTTCCCGAGAACTCATCAGCTCAGCTTCTCCCCGAGAACTGAGTCCCAGCACGGAGACAAAACAAAACCTGCAGGTGTGAAAACAGAGCACTCTCTGTTTGAGCACAGATGAATTGTTTTTAGAACGGACGGGAGACCGAAGATTAAGTTATGTCTAGAACTTTTCTTTCGTTCCAAAAACAGTTCAAACAAATAGAACGGATTGTTCATTCAACTTTAGACACTTATTCTGCAGAGAGCAGACAGTTTAAAGCAAGATCATTCTGAGATGTTCTCTTAACTTTGGCATATTTAAAATATACCAGCTTAGTAAAATCATCATTAAATGACAAAAATATACTGTTGATCAATTCTGAATTAACACACATTAAAGAGAAAGTTCAATCTGATTAATTGGTGTCCATTAATTCAACATAATTCTAACAAAAAGTAGTGTCCACTTGTGTCCTTGAGATGTCCAAGAAAGTGTAACACTGAGAGTTTCAGAGAGATGCGGAGAGGCTCATATTCCATACGGACATGAGAGTGCTGTATCCCTACAGAAGGAAGTGCATTAGTTTGAGCTTTATACAAAACTAACAATATATTATAATCAATTAAATCATAAAACTTCAACAGTTTCATTTGATAAAACAAAATACTTGAAGGATGATGATAATTCTTTCTGGTGATAATTCTAATAGCTATTTTCTGCAATATAAAAATTGGCATTGTAATTGATTTACATGCCGTACCCCAAACGCTAATACCATAAATTAAATGGGGCACAAATAATGTATTATACAACAAATAAAGTACCTTATCATTTTGTAAATCTCTAACTCTATGAAATATCGCAATAGACCTAGATACTTTTGCTGTAACTGAACTTACATGATGTTTCCAAGACAATTTTTCATCAATGATGATGCCCAAGAACTTCGCTTCAGAAACTCTCTGAATCTCAGATCCATCAATTAAAAATGGTACATCAATTGAATTATTTTTATTACAAAATATCATTTAACTAGTTTTATCCAAATTCAACGTTAATTTATTAACTTTAAACCAATTCTGAATTTTTGCAAGTTCTGTCATCATTAATTTTAAAGTTTGTTCAATATTGTTACCACAACCAAAAAAAGTGGTGTCATCAGTAAAAAGAATGCACTTGAGGAGTCCTAATACCTGTACCAAATCATTTATATATAATATAAATGATTTGGGATAAAATATGGCTTACTTTGAATAAAATACTACAATATGAAATACCCAAAACATCCAAAATACTTTATTTGGGAAATATTACACACAAAATCATACAAAAAGAGGATGAATACCTGATTAAAATATTGTTGACAACAAGTAAAAAAGCTATCACAAGAATGTGGTATAAAGTGTATCCACCGACTGTGGAGCGGTGGCTAAGCATTGTGGAAGAGATATTTACAATGGAAAAACTCACTCATAAATTAAGACTGCAAGAGGTGCAGTTTAATGAAAAGTGGGAAAAATGGACTTATTACAGAAAGAATACACTACCTTCTCAACTGAACAATAAGAACACTGGAAAATTAACCATTGATTAAGACTATATGTATATTGTACTTCTTCACTGCAAATATTTAAAAGAAAATTGCAACAAAAAAAACGCATATTTCCATATCAGCTTCCTGCGCAGCCACAGGAAATTTCTATGCTTTGCGTTCGAGAACGCCAGGTACGAATTCCAGGTTTTGCCTTTCGGGCTCAAAAATGCCCCCAAGGTGTTCACAAAATTTCTAGAAGTGGCCCTGGCACCCATGAGAAGCCTGGGCATCAGAGTTCTGGATTATCTGGACGACTTACTGATCTTATCGAACTCAGAGGTCCAAGTAAGAGCCCACACAGCTTGAGTGATGTCACACCTAAAGTCCCTGGAATTTGTCATAAACTCAGAGAAAAGCATTTTGTCCCCGTCCCAGATCACTGTGTTTCTGGGAATGGAAATGAACTCCATCCTGTACAGAGCGACGCTCTCAGAGAAAAGGGTCACAGACCTCCAGCTCGGCCTGGCACATTTCCAACTGGACAAATTAGTGCCTCTCAGGCCCTGCCAGCGTTTGCTGGGCTTAATGGCAGCAAACTGGTTGGTCCACATAAGTTGCTTACTTGGTGGGTTAACTTCAGTGTGCTTTGGACTACTCTGACTGAGGAAGCCCTCTGGAGTGAGGGTGAAACGTTTCTGCTAAAAAGAAACTGTCCAGATGAACTGATTGAGAATGAGCGGATTTGATACCTGGACTATTGAGAATTAACTTTCTTGTCTTGAACCACTTTGGACATGTCTGCCTGCCTGGGAGGAGTCGACGAGGGACACGCCCCCAGAAACCATCTTGGCTACAGCAAACTGGTTGGTCCACATAAGTTGCTTACTTGGTGGGTTAACTTCAGTGTGCTTTGGACTACTCTGACTGAGGAAGCCCTCTGGAGTGAGGGTGAAACGTTTCTGCTAAAAAGAAACTGTCCAGATGAACTGATTGAGAATGAGCGGATTTGATACCTGGACTATTGAGAATTAACTTTCTTGTCTTGAACCACTTTGGACATGTCTGCCTGCCTGGGAGGAGTCGACGAGGGACACGCCCCCAGAAACCATCTTGGCTACAGCAAACTGGTTGGTCCACATAAGTTGCTTACTTGGTGGGTTAACTTCAGTGTGCTTTGGACTACTCTGACTGAGGAAGCCCTCTGGAGTGAGGGTGAAACGTTTCTGCTAAAAAGAAACTGTCCAGATGAACTGATTGAGAATGAGCGGATTTGATACCTGGACTATTGAGAATTAACTTTCTTGTCTTGAACCACTTTGGACATGTCTGCCTGCCTGGGAGGAGTCGACGAGGGACACGCCCCCAGAAACCATCTTGGCTACANCCCACTGCAAAGGAGGGGGCTGAAGGTAAGCTCAAAGTGCATGAAAGCTCTGTAACCATGGAGAAACCCCACGGTGTTCAGCAAAGGTGTCACACTGGGCAGAGTGTTATTTCGGGTCCTGGTGACAACAGATGGCTCAAAGTCAGGGTGGGGGGGCTTTGCAGAAACCAGCATGTCCAAGGTGTCTGGACCCAGCAGGTGGCCCGGCTCCACATCAATTACCTGGAACTGTCAGCAGTGTTCCTCTCACTGAGACACTTCCACAGGAGAGGCCTGATCACGCACTAGCATGTCCTGATAAGATCAGACAACAGGTGCACGGTAGCTCACATCAACAAGGAGGGGGACACGCTCCCTACCTCTCCCTCTGCTGATCCAAAAGCTGCTCACATGATGCAGCACACGAGTTCTGTCGCTTAGGGCAACTTATGTGCCAGGGGAACTGAACTACGGGGCAGATGTGCTGTCGAGAGGGGCCCCCCTTCCCTTAGAGTGGTGCCTTCACCCATGTATCGTGAACCGGATCTGGACACGATATGGGAGGGCAGACGTAGATCTTTAGGCCTGCAAAGAAAACAACCATTGTGCCCTGTTCCACTCCATACTGGACGTAAACGCACCACAGGGATTGGATGACCTGGCATACGAGTGGCCAGTGGGGAGGCATTATTACGCGTTTCCCCCTGTCCCTTTAATTCAGGCCATGCTGGAGCATGTGCGCAGGTGGGGCCTTTCTCTGATCCTGGTGGCTCCCAATTGGCCGAAGAAAGCCTGGGTTGCAGAAGTGATCTCACTCCTGGCAGAAACACCATGGCAGCTGCCCC
>JBBPBX010005678.1:0-13781 GCA_038048925.1 Garcialebias charrua | reverse complement strand
CTTCTTTTGAGATGGTAAAAGAGAGCTGGCGCCGATATCAGAAAGCAGTGAAAACTGCTAAATCACAATACTTCTCTGATATCATTGCTGCAAACTCTCGTAACCCTCGAGTTCTGTTCTCCACCCTAAACTCTGTTCTCCACCTCACTGAACAATCACCCATGGAAGCCTCGACTGAGCTGTGCGAGAACTTCCAACATTTCTTTTTAGATAAAATCGCAACCACCAGGGCTCTCATTTCTCCTCCATCTCACGATCCATCCATCCCACCTCAATCTGTTGCTGTTTGTGACCATTTTGAACCAGTCTCTCTGTCCTCTCTAGAGCAGGTCATGTGCAGCCTGAAACCATCTGGCTCCCCCTTCGATGTGGTCCCCCCTCGGCTTCTAAAGGAGGTTTTTCACACTCTAGGTCCCTCCATTCTCTCGATTGTAAATAGCAGTCTATCCTCGGGTGTGGTGCCAAAATCATTAAAACATGCTGCTGTTCAACCCCTCCTGAAAAAACCAAACCTCGACCCGTCAGTATTATCCAATTTCAGGCCTGTCTCCAGACTCCCATTTGTTTCTAAACTTCTAGAGAAAATAGTTGAGTCCCAACTAAAGTGCTTCCTGGAGGATCACGCTATCCCCGAGCTATTCCAGTCTGGCTTCAAATCCCTCCACAGCACTGAGACTGCCCTACTGAAGGTTTTTAACGACATCTTCCTATCCACAGATACTGGTGACTCTGTGCTGCTTGTCCTATTGGACCTCACATCCGCTTTCGACACCATCGACCATGAGATCCTCATTGCTAGGTTGGAGCAGTGGGTGGGCATCTCAGGATCAGCCCTAAACTGGTTCAGATCCTACCTCTCTGACAGGTCTTTTTGTGTGTCCATCAATGATTTTACTTCTGCAGTGGCGGCTCTTAAATGGGGGGTTCCGCAGGGGTCCATCCTGGGTCCTCTCTTGTTCTCCTTATACCTGCTGCCACTCGGTGCTATTTTCCGGAAACACAATATACCTTTCCACTTCTACGCTGATGACTGTCAAATTTACTTCCCCCTAAGACAAAATGGTACAGGCTCTATTCAACCTCTGCTCGACTGCCTGGCTGACATCAGGGACTGGATGGCTTTAAATTTCTTAAGCTTCAATGATAAGAAGTCTGAAGCCATATTGTTCCTTCCCAATGACACAACCTCAAACCACTGCATTGACCTGTCTGCTCTACCCCTGTCCGAAAAACAAAAAGTCAAAAATCTGGGAGTGATAATGGATCCTTCCATGAAACTCAACAGTCATGTAAACATGATCGTCAAATCCTGTTTTTTCCAGCTGAGGCGTCTGTCTAAGCTGAAGCCCATATTATCCAAAAACAACCTGGAGACAGTGATTCACGCATTCATTACATCTAGGCTTGATTACTGCAATTCACTTCTGTTTGGCGTCAGTCAAGCCACCATTGCACGATTACAACTGGTTCAGAACGCAGCTGCCCGATTTTTAACCAGCACACGCAAAAGAGAGCACATTACACCAGTCTTGGCCTCCCTTCACTGGCTACCGGTTCATCTTCGAATCCAATTCAAAATTCTCATGTATGTCTACAAATCGCTGAACAGTCTCGCCCCCGCCTATCTCTCGGATCTGATACACCCATATGTCCCTCCACGTGCTTTGAGGTCAGAGGATCAGGTACTCTTAATAGTTCCAGAAACTCGCCTTAAGCGCAGGGGTGACAGGGCGTTCTCTGTAGCAGGCCCAAGACTCTGGAACGAGTTACCGCTGCTCATCAAACAGGCCCCCTCCCTCTCGGTTTTCAAATCCCGGTTAAAAACTCACTACTACTCCATTGCTTTCAATGCCAGCTGATTTGTATTGGATCGTTTGATTTATGATCTGCAATGTTTTTATGTTTTTCGTGTTGTACTTCATTGTCTGTGTTGCCTGTTGCGTGTTTGTTTGTCCAGCACTTTGGTGTGGACTTGTTCCTGTTTAAAGTGCTTTATAAATAAAATGGTATGGTATGGTAAGGTACATAAGAGGCAGGTCTATATCACAGACGTCCTTCTGACTCATGGTGCAGCTGTAAAACTAAAAAACCTCTAAGCATTATGGGAAAGACAACACAGTCCACTCCCCTTAACCACTATGGGAGTAGATTGTGTTGTCTTTCCCATAATGCTTAGCAGTATTTTAGTTTTCCAGCTGCACCTAAAGCTGGAAAACAAAAATAAACAAAAAAACGCTAAGCATTATTGGGAAGACAACACAGTCCACTCCCTTTATAATCACTACAGGAGTGGATGTTGTTGTCTTTCCCATAATGCTTAGCGGTATTTTAGTTTTCCAGTTGCACCATGAGTGAGAAGGACGTCTGTGATATAGGCATGCCTCTTGTGTGCTGTTAAAGTTTGTGAGTTTCCTGTTGTAAAGCCCAGAGAGTCTTCATTGGGTTTAACTCACACAATGTTAAAATGTATTCATTTTAACATTTCAGTTCAAAAAAATTATAATACAGACACATATACAGTACGTGAATGGTGTCGGATCGGAAAAGTATCGGTATCAGTCGATACCCAGATTTAAGTATCTGATCGGAAGTAAGAAATGTGGATCAGTGCATCCCTACATTTTACAAGACGTTACCATCAGAACCATAAATGAAACGGATCATACAGCCTCTTCAGAACATCTGGACCATCACTCTAACATTTATACAGCTGCTGATTCCATGGGACTGTTAATCCAAATATTCCTGTTCAAACTTTAATGGCTGTTCATTTTACTGGGACCCAGTATCCCAACAGAACTTCAAACAACAAAGTCATGGAGTGAATAATCAGCTGATGTGTGAATGTAGCAGGTCTACTGACAGAAACAGACTGAAAGTTCAGTTATCAAAGAAATCATTTTGAATTGTCCTGAAATTATTGTTATTAGTTTACATCATGTCTTTAAAAGTTTTGTTTTGTTTTCTAAACTTACATGTTTTATTCTTTATTCAGATTGATGAACTGCAGTTTGTCAGAGATCAGCTGTTCTTCTCTGAGCTCAGCTCTGAAGTCCAACCCCTTCATCTGACAAAACTGAACCTGAGTGACAACAAACTGCAGGATTCAGGAGTGAAGCAGCTGTGTGGGTTTCTGGAGAGTCCACGATGTAGACTGAAGACTCTGAGGTCAGACATGTTTATCACCTGCTGATGGAGGAGGAGGGATGTGTGTGTGTGTGTGTGTGTGTGTGTTTTCTGTACTATCAGTAATGTCACAAATCATGATATGGATTTTATTAACATTTAATTTAAAAAATCATTGGATGTTCCTCTACAACTGATTTATTTTAGAGTCTACCTGAATCAAAATGGCCGCCACAACAAAATGACTGTCAATTTTAAAAAAAACTGAGTTAAACGTCAGTGTGGTAGTAGCTGAGACTGACATCCATCTTTTACTCTATGTGCTGTCTCATAACACATAATATGTGTTTAAAACTTTACCATAAACTATTGAAATCAGTTGTTTGTCTGTTAGTAAAATATATTAGAGACAATTGAACAGATTTTAGTGAAACTCTCAGAACCAAAAAAGGCGTTCAATACAGAAACAACTGGACTTTATTTGTAACAGAAAGACGTTTCGCTTCCCAGCTTTATCAATTCAGACTGTGTGAGAGAGAGAGGTTATAAACAGGATGAGCCACTGACACGCACCAACATATGTAAATTGGAAGCTAACACCCACACATACTTGGGATAACACGTACCTGTGACCCATTCAAAGTTGTGTGTGAAAACAGAACTTACAGAAAACACACACACATCCTGCTGTATGTAAATCGACAAATCACAACTCACACATTGGGCCTCATGCACGAACATGTTCGTATTTTTATCCTAAATTTCTCCTACTTTTGTTCGTACGAAGCGTTCGTACGAACATGCCACGTCAGATTCAACAAACTCTTCTATCCTTAGGAAAAGTATGTAAATGGCTGCGCAAATATGATGAATCCCACCTGTTCTATCAACCTGCGCGTGCACGCGGAGAGGTTATTTACATAATCCCCACCCCTCAAAACACCATATAAGGCTACGTTTCCTGCCTCAGCGAGCAGGAAGTGTCCATTCATAAAGATGACAGCGAGAAGTAAAAAGAGGAACTTTACGCGTTCGGAGATTGAAGTTCTGCTCTCAGAGTAAATAACTAACTAACTAAAAAGGAGTTCAATACAGGATCAACTGGACTTTATTTGTTGCAGAATTTGTCTGCAACAAATAAAGTCCAGTTGATCCTGTATTGAACGCCTTTTTTGATTTTATCTTGTCCTGGACGACTGAGAATCTTCACCAGCAAACTAACTAACTAAATAAATAAATCTGTAGTTTTTAGCAGCGTCAGCTGTGAATCTGCTTTAAAGCCGATGAATGAAATGTGCTACAGCACATTTCATTCATTCATTCATTACAGGTAATGTCATGTCTCCCGTGGGTTGTACAGTCACAGAAATAAAAATCGTATTTATCTGCCCTGCTCTGGTTTTTCTTTGGTCAAATATTTTTAATTTTAGTGTAAACAACTGTGTTACATTATAGTTTCACTTATTCAGAAGAGCTGTGGCGCACCGCTACCCCCCCCCCCGCAAGTGTCGATGTGTTTTTGAACAAAAGCATTTTAAAATGTCTCGAAACTACAGTTAACGTCATATTAATATTAGTGCATGTTGTGTCTCCCGTGGGTCGTACAGTATCAGAAATCAAGAATAAATGGTTTGATCTGAAAATGGCTTCAAGGAAAAGTCTGCGCTACCGAGATGGATGGAAAAATAAATGCCATGCGCACCTTGCGCAAGACGCGTGCCAACAGCATGCGTGTTCAAGCTGTGATAAAGCCGAGGACCCACTCGTGCGGCGCGCACGGACCATCCCCGGGGCACGGGGGGGCCCGTGCGCCACGCGCGGGGGGCGCACGGTGGTCGACGTGGGGCACGGGGGGCGCACGGTGGTCGGCGTGGGGCACGGGGGTCGGGGGGGTTGAAGCCGCTTTATTTTAATTTAACCAATTTGTGTCGTTGCATTTAATTTATTTTAAACTCAGAATATTTTCTAAATAACGAAATATGAGTTATTAGTGAAGGAAATCCGTCTGGATGACAGCAGACCGACTGCTCCTAAAATTTACGACAGGTCTGGACCACACGTAAATTTTGTTCGTATCTGAAAAAAATCTTAGGATACGAAAACATTGTTGAATGCCACAAATGATCCTAAATCGCTCGTACGCACAGTTTAAGAACAAATCTGTGCGTACGAACGGTTCTTGCATGAGGCCCATTATCATTATTATTATTATTATTATTATTATTACTGTAAATTGCTAGTTGTGTTTTAACTGCAGCTAGCTCTGCAATCATGACTGGTTTAAACGGATCTATTGCTGTCTAATTCAGCGTTTAAAAATATTCAGTACAGCTTAAATTTTGAAAGTTTATTTTTTAAATTATTTTGATGGTAATTCCAGTTACTGAACTCTCAAAATATAGCCTTTTTTTCCTGAGAGATTGACGTGGTTAATTTAAAGTTATAGATCCTTTGTCAAAGACTGCAACATAAATTGTGAAATTATCATTAAAGAAACGTGATCGTGGAGATGAGTAATTTTTTATGTTTTCCAGGTTAAACCACAGGAGAATGACTTGAATGTTGCAAAGTATCTGTTAAGATTGACGTAATTAATATGGTACGCTCTTCACTTACGTCATCACTGTGGGACTACTTAAGGCATGGTGTTGGCACAGCTGTGTTGAGTTGGAGTGGATGGTCAAATCGTCTGTATGTATCTGCTGAATTACAGTATCTGCGTGGAATAAACCTCCTGAACTAAAGCTGAATCGTGGACCTCACTTTGTCCGACTTATCCTGCCCTAAAGATGCCGAACTCTACAGGTTATGGGTCCAGAGGGGAGAAGGAGGGTCGCTGGCAAAGATTGTGCTTCGACGGAGACGAGCGGAACTACGAGCTGTGGGAAACGAAGTTCCTGGGACACCTACAAGGTCTGAAATATACGATTCTACTGAAAGTCGAGCCAGATGCAGAGGTAGAAGAGGATAACGCAGTGAAAAATGAGATGGCTTATGCAGAGCTAATAAAGTTTCTCGATGACAAAAGTTTGTCCTTGATTATGAGAAAGGCAGCAGACAACGGCAGAAAAGCATTACAGATCCTGCAAGACCATTATGCGGGCAGAGGAAAACCGCGAGTAAACAGCCTCTATACAGAACTGACATCCCTCCAGAAAACGGCAAGTGAGACTGTCACAAACTTTATTATACGAGCTGAAACTGCGATTACTGCACTGAGAAACGCCGGAGAAACACTGAGTGACGGACTTCTGGTCACCATGGTGTTGAAAGGTTTACCAGAACCTTACAAACCATTTGTAGTCCACATCACACAAAGCAGCGACGATAAACTGACATTTGCTGAGTTTTAAGTGAAGCTGAGAAGCTATGAAAGCTCTGTAAACTTTAATACAAATGTGGACAAGGATGGTGTGATGACAGCAAGTGGCAGGAGCGGAGCAGTGCGAAGACAAGGAGGAAACAAGGAGTTCATCTGTTACAGCTGTGGACAGGGGGGCACAAAGCAAGGCAGTGTCCGAAGAATAAAACACAGCGACAGTGGTGCCGTGTATGTAAGAGTCCAAGTCATGCAGAGAATAACTGTTGGTAGCCTGGTTAAAACCAGACCCTTGTCCTTCACTTCGCTTTGTACTAGGGTCTGGGACTTCTCTCATAGACAAGGATTTCTCCGGTAGATTTTTGACCGGACCAATCAGAGAACAGAAGGCGGAGTTTTGAACGACGTCGACTGACGTCGTCAGTTAAAATGGCTGCCGCCATGAAGGAATTTTCATGAAAACAAGGTAAAAAACTATTATTTCTTTGCTGAGAAAAAATATATTTCTTAGCTGACGTTATATCAGAAGTGTTCCTGAGCTTAACCACTTGTATTGAATCATTTTTAAAGCTGTATTAATAGAGCTAGTGTTGGCCAGATTACATGCTATTTGCCAATCTTCCTCTGATAAGTCCATTATTATATCTTCCTGCCAAGCATTAAGTCTATCATGTGATCCTTCAAGCGAATGGGATGTCAATAAATGATAAAAATCTGATATACCTTTTTTTAAACTATCTTTTGTTAGCATTTCTTCTAAAGTTGACTTTAGAGGTTTTGTCAGCACATTGGCCCTCATTCACGAAAATGTTCGTATTTTTATCCTAAATTTCTCCTACTTTTGTTCGTACGAAGCGTTCGTACGAACATGCCACGTCAGATTCAACAAAGTCTTCTATCCTGAGGAAACGTGTGTAAATGGGTTGCGTAAATATGATGAATCCCACCTGTTCTAAACAGCTGCGCGTGCACGCGAGAGGTCATTTACATAATTCCCACCCCTCAAAACACCATATAAGGCCACGTTTCCTGCCTTCTGACAGCAGGAAGTGTCCATTCATTCAAACTCAAGAAGTAAAAGGAGGAACTTCACGCGTTCGGAGATCTGCTCTCAGTCGCGCTGTGGCTACCCCCCCCCCCCGCAAGTGTCGGATGGTCAAATATCTTTAATTTTAGTGTACTGTGTTACATTATAGTTTCACTTATTCAGAAGAGCCGTGGCGCACCGCTACCCCCCACCCCCCCGCAAGTGTCGGATGTGTTTTTGAACAGAAGCATTTTAAAATGTCTCGAAACTACAGTTAACTTCATATTAATATTGTAGTGCATATGTTTTGTCTCCCGTGGGTCGTACAGTATCAGAAATCAAGAATAAATGGTTTGATCTGAAAATGGCTTCAAACAAACGTCTCGCCGCAGCACGGACAGGAGGAGATCAAGGAATAGTCTGCGAGATGGATGGACAATAAATGCCACGCTGCAAGACGCGTGCCAACATGTTTTGCAGCACAAATGATGCGCGCACCTCCTGGTCAGCGCGCAACCACATTCTGCAGGTTATATTTCGAATCAGATATAATAATCAATTGCTCCGATGGTGTTTGGCACAAGATCAGTCTTAATTCGTACTTGTTCTGCGGCGGTGTATGGGGATTTTATGTACCTGGGTGTTAATATGAGGAGCGGCTTTGATGACCAAGGGGAGCGCACGACTCACTGAAGCCTGCGCGACACACCAGACAAATTAAACTTAAAATTATAATTCTAATTCAAACAGAATAACCTATTGTCAAGAATAATTATGGTGCGTGATTTTTTTAAACCCAAAATATTTTCTAAATAACGAAATATGAAGTTATTAGTTAAGGAAATCCATCTGGATAACAGCGGACCGACTGCTCGTAAATTTACGACAGGTCCGGACCACTCGTAAATTTTGTTCGTATCTGAAAAAAATCCTAGGATACGAAAACATTGTTGAATGCCACAAATGATCCTAAATCACTCGTACGCACAGTTTAAGAACAAATCTGTGCGTACGAACGGTTCGTGAATGAGGGCCATTGTTCTGTTGTTTTTATAAAATTTCTGAGTTGAAGATATTTAAAAAAAAAAAGATTCTTATTTATATTAAATTTATTCTGTAACTCTTGAAAGCTCATTAGTGTGTCTGAGTTTGATTCATATAGATGTTCAATCATTTGGAGACCATTTTCAGATCTTTTTTTTTTTACATACCATCCGTGCCCTTTTTTTTCTTTTTCTTCAAGGCTTTGCATGTTTTGAGTCTTCCTGAATTTCTTTTATAAACTTGCTTGCGTCCTCAAAGGATTTAAATGTCAATGTTTTATTTTTAAAAGTCACCAAAAGTGTTGCAGGATGAGTTATTCCATTACGAATGCCCAATTTACGTAGTTGTTTTCGAATTGGGTCAAACTTTTTCCGAAGTTGGTGAAGCCCCGGGGCCAAATCTGGGTAAAAGTGGACCTGTTGATCTTTGTAATATATATCCTTCTTCGTTCGTGCTGCTCTCATGACCCCTTGCTTCTCACGAAGATTCACAAACCTCATCATCAGGGTTCTGGGCCGAGCAGCGCCGTCCGTCCTTCGGCCCAGTCTGTAGGCGGACTCCAGGCTCACCTTGGCCTGCAGGCCCTCCGAGGTCTGCATCGCGCCCCTCCCCACCGCCTCAGGAATCCATTGCTCCAAAAAAAAGCACATAGGTCAGAGCCCTCAGCGCCCTCCGGAAGACCCACGAGCCGTAAGTTGTTTGAACGAGCTCTTGTTTCCAAATCCATTAATTTATCTTCCATCGATTTGTTGTTAGCCTGTAAGGTGCTAACGTTAGCTCGTAGCTTAGCCACCTCATCCTCTGCAAAGGAGATGCGGTCTTCTGTTTGTGAAACCCGCTCGTTATAGTCTTTCATCTCCTGCTTCATGTTTTTTAGCGTTTCCAACACTCCATCGAGTTTAGAAGAAAATTCAGTTCGTAGTGTTGTTATTGCAGATAGGATTTGGTCAAACTTACTGCTTTCTGGGTCGCTTTCTCCTTCCTGTTCCGCCATGTTTCTGTTAGCTTTCCGGGCTTCACTACGAAGGTTGTGGTCAAACAACGTAGTTTGTTTAGTCGTATCGCTTTTCCCTTTGTTTGTTTTAGTTTGGTTAGGCATTATTCCTCAGAATGTCTCCCTTTTTTTGTTGCATTTATCTCAGTGGACAGCTGTTATCTTGACATATTTGGGCAGTAGCTGCGGAGCGAAGTTGCATGCGTCTGCTCAAGCGGCCGCCATAACCGGAAGTCCCTTGTCCTGGGTGCATTTTTTTGGCCCTAGGACTATTTTTTTAAGAAGTACATAACCAAAGTTGAGTAAAAAAACATTAAAAAGTGAATTTTGAATCTTTGGTCCCCTTTAACAATCGTCTAGAGCAAACTCCATATTACCTGCTGACAGGAAAGGTGCCTGACCTTTCTAGAATGAAGACATTTGGGTCTGTGTGTTATGCGTATAGACAAATTAAGAAAAAGCTAGATCCGAGGTGTGATAAGGGCATTTTTGTGGATAAATACAGCCCAGCATATTTAGTCTATTACCCAAACACAGGAAAAGTTTGCAAACATTGACTGGTTAAATTTGTAACTCAAACTGTGAATGAAAGGCAAACTCAGGACGATCCAGACATGTCAGATGATGTTTTTAGATATAAAAGAATTCCCTGTTAAGTTAGAGTCAGAAGCAGAACACCAGGTGTCACAGGGAGCACATGGGAGTTCTACTGAACCTGCAGTGAGTGTGGAGAGAACAAGTGTTAGACAGGAAACACAAGAGGTCTCATCTGAATCTGTTTCAAAAGAAGAAAGCACAAGTGATGAACAAAACGCAAATGAACATGGTCTACGACGTTCTGAAAGAGAAAGAAAAGCACCAGCATATTTAAAAGACTATATGAGTACAGTGTATGGCTGAGAATGCTGTTTATAGAACAAATGTTGATTATTGTTATCGTTCAGTGTTTAACACATCAAAGGAGAACAGAATGCCAGAAGTTAAAAATGCAGTGGGGGTTTTCACGTCTAAAGTAACATAGATATAAAAGAAACTTATTAGGTTGTACAGAGTCATGTCGATCATTGTATATATATGAAACAAAGCAAAGTTTGTGTGTTGTACAGTTTTGTATTTATTTATTTTTTATACAATGAACTGAAAAAAAAAGAAAAAAATGTGTGTGGTATAGTAACTGTGTACAATGACATAATTGAGTGATTTTGTACAGTGAGAGAGCGAGTGGGAGTGTTAAGATTGACGTAATTAATATGGTGCGCTCTTCACGCACGTCATCACTGTGGGACTACTTAAGGCGTGGTGTTGGCGCAGCTGTGTTGAGTTGGAGTGGATGGTCAAATCGTCTGTAAGTATCTGCTGAATTATCTGCGTGGAATAAACCTCCTGAACTAAAGCTGAATCGTGGACCTCACTTTGTCCGACTTATCCTGCCCTAAAGATGCCAAACTCTACAGTATCACAAACGTACAATATCTACCAGTAATTTTCTGTCTTAAACAATAATATCTTAATCAACGTTTGAATAAAATTACTTTAACACCATAACCTTCACAAAGTTGGTATTTACTGCAGGACTGTTAATTTACATTATAGTTTTATATTATTAGTTATGGGTCAAGTTGAGATGAGACGGCATCAATAAATTGTAGAACAGTAACATTTTTTTTAAAATGATTAAACTATCAGATGGAACTGGGAAGTTATTCTTCATGCCAATTGCCTTCATCTGATCTTTAGTAAAAAAAATATGTCAGTATTTATTTTCCATTAACATTTTTCTTCACAGGACTGTGTTAATTTTCATGTCTGAAGTTCTTCTATCCTGCTTTTGTAATTTTTTTGTGTTCTAATTGTTCCCTCAGGTTTTTCATCTCTGTTCCCTGATTGCATCGCCTGTTGATACATCTTCATGGTCCTGTCGATCCTGGATCATCATCCCTGTCCTCTGAGGCTACATTTTCATCTTTCCCTCATCTCACTCACCTCACTTCTATTTCTCCTCAATCTCTGAAATTACAATGGCACTGTTAGCATGAAGATTATTGTTCAATAAAAATATGACGTGTATTATTTAACACCTTTCGTACCAAAGTTTACTTTATTCATTCAACCTTTATTTATACAGGTCAATCCCATTGAGCCTTGAGGACTTATTTATAAGAGAGAGCTGAAGGCAATACCAAAGAGCTGTCGACCAAACAAAGAACGGTCAGCAACACCAAACTGTATGTGCTATACTTGAACTTTTATGATGTCCAGATTGGGGTCCTGGATTTTGTCTCCAGTCCAGTCTCGCTGGATACTGAGTCACACAAGCAAATATATATAAAAATGTAAATGCATATATGTATATATATATATACATGAATATGCATATATTTACATATGCATATACATATACATATATGCATATACATATACTATACAGAAAGACATATACATGTAAATATAACATGTTTAACTGAAATTGTGTGTGTTTGTGTGTGTGACTGTTTTATGGTTTGTTAGGACAGCCATACGCTATAATCAGACAATCAGATTACAGCTCATTACTGTCCTGACAAAACACTGTCCTTAGAAACCACAAAACAGTCACACACCCAAACACACACAAACACAAACAATTTCAGTTGAACATGTTATATTTATATGCCCATTACATGTATATGTAAGTGCCTATTTACATGTATATGTAAGTGCCTATATACATGAATATGTAAGTGCATATATACATGTAAATGCAAATGCATATAAAAATGTAAATACATATATATATATATATATATATATTGTTAATTCTACGTGAGTGAGGTTAGCCGCAGGATCTTGCGACAAGTCCTCACTCCAGCCTCTCCAGTAACGGGTTTTTTAACTTTTATCCTTGCACACGAGTATTACCCGATATGTCTCAAGATTAGTTAGAATTAAGGCTGAGACGAGGTAAATTCACCCAGACTGTTCACTGTCTCCGATTTGCAATGTCATATCCTCGTTGCACTCCACCGATAGCCCGACTTAGCAGAATGGAGTCAGATCGTATCTCACGGAGAAACATGCATTCACGACAGCCTTTACCTCTTTGTAGATAGTTATTGTTATCCGTCTGGTTAGTTTTAGAACCTAGGAAAATAAGGTTCCAGGATATTGTTTATATCTTTTTGGCTAACACAACCATTTAAAACCTCCAATAATCTTGTTGTTATCTTTGAACCAAGTTTCCCATCATTTAATATCAAGGTGAGTCGAATGAAAAATCCAAATTTGTACGTTTTATATTCTTTAATATTTAATTGCAGGGGATTTAACAGCATAAGCACTACTTACTACAGAAAAGATTTAATCAGGTTACATGATTTGCATTTAAGAGATAAAATGATTCACAGCTCACCAAAAGATGTCCTCCACACGCTGGGTCTTAATGTGTTTTTAGCTTTAATTGAATTGAGTTCTACTCCAATCAATAATCTGTATAATCTTCTAAAATGTTGGTTTATTCTACAATAATCTGATTCCGATCAAATATGTTTGATCCATCCAGGTAATCTTGGTGTGTTCCAACTTGTGTTTTTATCTCCACCAGGAAAACTTATTTTAATCCTATCAGGAAATCTTGTCACCTCCAGGTGATGCTGTTGCACTCCAGTCAGAAGTCTGCACTCCAGCAGACTGGACAAATCTTTGTTTAATCCCACATAGGAAAAGCTTGTGTTTCCAATTCTTCAGGAAAAACTTGTTTTGTAATCATCCACTTTAGGAAAAACTTGTTTTGTAATCACACCAAAGAAATCTTCATTTAATCCTGTTATTATCCAGTCAGGAAAGTCTGCACTTCCAGCAGACTGAATAAGTCTTCGTTGTAATTCCACAGAAAAACCTCCAGGTAATTCTGTCGTGTTAAAAATCCCAGTTGTAATCCATCAAAACTGTTTAGGGCTAAAAAATCTGGTAATCCTCCCAGGCAAAATCAATTATTCCTCAAAAGTGTTATCCATTCAAAGATATTGTAATCCATTCAGTTGTTCTGCGATGCTGATGAACAAGGCCTTCAGAGCAGGCCTGAGGTTAAAATTAGAACATCGTGTTCTCCTGGCTTTTCATCCAA
The DNA here is from genome assembly GCA_038048925.1 of Garcialebias charrua. Taxonomy (NCBI): domain Eukaryota; kingdom Metazoa; phylum Chordata; class Actinopteri; order Cyprinodontiformes; family Rivulidae; genus Garcialebias; species Garcialebias charrua. The sequence continues at coordinate 169 of JBBPBX010005678.1, read as the reverse complement.
GGTCAGTCAGCTTCTAGCTGGCAGGTCTCACTCCGTGGTCAGACCAGATGACCCGAAAACAATAACTGACTTTCCAATCCTGCAAAATCAGCTTTAATCCATCAAAGATTGTTTTCCAAACATTCAGCTTGCTGCAGTCTGATCTCTCGACGCACAAAACTTCTCTTTA
>JBBPBX010005677.1:28283-65423 GCA_038048925.1 Garcialebias charrua | reverse complement strand
GTAGTGGTGGTTGCCGTGGTGGTTGTAGTGGTAGGCGTTGTTGTAGCAGTGGTTGGTGCTGCAGTTGTAGTGGTGGTTGCCATGGTGGTTGTAGTGGTGGTTGGTGCTGCAGTTGTTGTCAGTGGAACGTTACACAAACTGGTTGTACAGCAGGTGGGTCCATTGGTGATGGAACCAACATTTTGCATGAACGGAAAAGTGCCCAGAGTTGGAGCAACTAAACAAGTATTTTGAGTCACACAGCCGAGTGCTGGAGATGTTGTGGATCCACTTGTCACTGTGGGCATAAAACCAAAATATTATTGTATAAATGTCTAATTTTTTAACAAACAAAAAAACTAATAAATATTGGCATTAGTTGCTATATCCATAACACTTTTCATGTGCTGAGTAGAGAAACAACAACAAAACAAACAAGCACACAACAGGAAAGAGAACAAAACACGTGTTCTACTCCCAGTATCTGGGTTAAGATCTAATATATTTTTATGATACTAAATTTTACGTATAACATACATTAAAAAAATATATAAAAAGAAAAACAACATAAACTAATATGTATGAAACTCACTTGTTGCTGAGACGCAGCTGTTCTCAGTTCCTGAACATTGTACGGTAGCAGTGCACTGAGAAGTGACAGGGTCACAGTAATGACACTGCAGGCTGTTGGCTGCCTGAGGACTGGGGACTAAAACACAAAGAAAAAGAAAACATATTTTTAATTTTACAGAAAGAAACCACATATCAGGATTATTATTATTATTATTTTTTTAAATATTGAGACGTACAAGGTAGTGTTTGTGAGTTGCAGCTGTCGGTGTTGCAGCACTGAGCAGACGCAATTGCACTTGAAACTCCCAAGTTGGCAGAAAAAGTCTGACTGCCTGTGCTCGGACACAGAGCTGACGACGCACAGGCTTTGAAGATTTGTGTTCCTGTAGTTCCAGATGAAGTGGCTGCAGAGTCAAAGAGCAGTTTGTCAATGTTGATAGAGAACACAGAACATCACAGTGAGCGGTAAATCTAATGCATATTAGATAAAATACCTTGAATGGAAGCTGTTATACACATAGTCTCTGTGCTACAAGTAACTGGTGCTGTCGTTGAACATGCCTTATCTGTACAGCTTAAACACTGCAGTGCTCCAGCTGAAAATCAGAAAAAAAAGATACATTGAAAAATGTATTTTACAATTTATAAGGGTTTTTAGTTCAAAGCCTGATTTGACACAGTTTCTTTTCAAGACATTATTTTTATATTGCTACACAATTAAATACTTGTTTCCTTTGATTTTATTTCTTTTGAAATGGAGGAAAAACTTTTGTGTTTTGTGATTTAAAGACAAAAACTTATATACTGAAACACTATTTTATCATCTTGTCATCTTTAAACAATTTTCAGTAACTGCACAATCTTGATCACAATAATGTACTATTCAGAATTTTAAGTGAACATTTTTTTTACTGTCTTTCATTATCTGTAGAACATGATAAAAAGAAGAAAGTGGTGTTACCTGTGCTGATGAGCGCCCAGATGGAAATCAGAGAAACAATCAGGTTCATTGTGATGTTTCGGTGCGTTCTGTAGATTTGGTTCTCCTGGATTGTGCTTCTAAAATTTCTCATCCGTGCAACACATTTTATACCTGCAGGTGACCTCACTGTCTGGGTGTGCTCACATATTTTAGGCATCACAGTTCAAAAACACTGTCTCCTCTTTTGTCCGTGCATCATAGTGGTAAATTAACACACCTTAACCAACATTTTCATAGTGACTAACATATATTTAAATTGGGCAGCTGACTGAAACAATAAATACTTGTGTGCTCTTACGTAGATTTTTCAGGGTCGATTTTCCAAAAAGAGGATTTGTAATATAACGTCTTTGTTTGAGTGTGGCGTTCCTCTTGGTTCTTCCCTTGGGGTAAAACAAGAAACCAGTGTGATAACCCTTCAAAGTCTGTCAGGCTTCTGTGTTTGAGTTTGCGCCTTTTAGTTCTTGTTTTTTTTTAGTATATTCTGATAAACTATTTCAAGTAAATCATTTATTTGTTCATTTATTCATACAGGCATCAAATCAGTAGAAAAATTTAAGTGTGGAGAAAATTAAACCATTAAGCATGACCTTTCTTATTCAGGTAGATTAATTTGTTTCGAAGTTGGCAGACTTTGCCTTTAGTTGACAAACAGTACCATGAAGAAGTCTCCAGAAAGTGTTTTTGACCTTTGAGGTGGTTCTCAGTTTATTTGCACATGCAGACCATGTTGCTGAGTTTTTACCAAGCTCAAAAATTGTGTGACAACTTTTTTCTTAAAATATTCACATAGTTGTTGTGGGCGTCTCCGATCCGTCTCAACTGCACTGAGCTGGATTTTACCTCCTGCACCGGAGCGCTTCCCTGACAGAAAACATGTGTGTCAAATATCCAGGCCTAAATACCACACTGATAACTAATAATTAGTGGAAACTGGTTTGAATTCACATGACTCCTTTTCTAAAATGCACTCCAGAAAATTAAACCATAAACATGATGGTGGGCATAAAACAAGCAATTATGAAGTACTTGAAGGTGGGCAACAAAATAATGTGCACGTCAAATAATGAAGTTTTAAAAGCTGTGCATAAAACAGAGGCTGTGATTTTCAGAAGGTTTCAGATCAAAACATGGACATGTGGCCTGTCAGTCACTTGGTTGCAAACACTCCAGAGAACCGTGGATCGCAACAGAAAATATGTCAATGATCTCACTGATTTTTCTGCAGTTTCTTGCAAAACAGTCACAGCCCATTACCGTTGACTTTAGAGACATAATATTTCATATAAAAAAATCTGCTCGACCCTAAAGCAAAACCCAGGGGATTCCACAGAGTGGGCCTGTAGTATCTGGCATAATCTGACTTATATAAACAAAAAGCTCCCGTTAAGATGGTCAGATATGAACCATTCAATAAAGGTGGCCACATTTCCCACCAATTCATGAACTGCATTTTTATTAGTTTTTCAAAGATTCACAAAGCTACGCAGTTAGTGGGATAATGCCCTTTAAAAGTTACTGAAATAAATAATTTACTTCATAAAGGATAAATGCAGAAATTCAGAAGATATCAACATACATTTTTTATGTTTTGTTCTGATGGCTCAACCTCCTAAGTTATAGATACAACTGCTTAGTTCATTTTGACCGATATTCTGATTTTATTGCTGTTAATCTTGTTAATGTGGATTAGCCATTGTCTTGCTCTTACTGGTGCCGAGCTTGATGTCATTAATGTGGAGGATTAGGTTGATAGTTTATAAAAGCTATCATGCAAAGAAGTCAGCCCAAACTAAATGGAGTCAACTGTCATTCTGTCAATATATTTAGGCCATGTACACCAAACAACAACAGCAACAACAACAATAATATGATGTGTTTTTTAAAAGTAGATCATTTTATCCCATCCGTTCGTCCATTATCTACCACTTGTTCCGACGTTGGGTCGTGAGGGCAGCAGCTTGAGGGAGGCCCAGACATCGCTCCACAGCCACCTCTTCCAGCTCTTCTGGGAGGACTCCAAGGTGTTCCCAGACCAACCGAGAGATGTAGTCTCTCCATTGTGTCCTGGGCCTTCCCTGGGGTCTCCTCCCAGTCGGACAGTCCTGTAGCACCTCCCTAGGGAGGCGCCCTGGAACTGTTCTTACCAGATGCCCGAACCACCTCAGCTGGTTCCTCTTGATGTGGAAGAGCAGTAGTTCTACTCTGAGTCTCTCCTGGTAACCAAACTTCTCACCCTCTCTCTAAGGGAGAGTCCAGCTACCCTGCAGAGGAAACTCATTTCAACCGCCTGCATTCTCATTCTTATTCATTTTGTCACTAATCATCATTTTATTCAGTTTAGTTAAAAATAAACTTATAGTTTGATTCATTTTTTTTAACAATCCCTCTGCATTATAGACTACTTTTGTGTTAGTGAATAAAACAGAGTCATGGATTTCTTGGTATTATGGTTCATCCATCTTTCCTTTTACTCTGACGAGTTTCTCAGTTGCTGATGAGAAACATTCCTACAGTATGATGCTGCCACCACCGTAATTCACTGTGGGAATATTATTCTTGGTCTGAGAAGTGCCATGACAACATGCTGTTGTCTTTAGTCACATCTGACTGTAATGATTTCTAGGTAACCCAGTTTGTAACGAGACCCAGAACGACACAAGGCACGAGAGTACAAAAGAACAGTATTTATTATTTACAGTGGTAGCACAACGTGGTTCATCCGGAATCCCTGGAGGAGGAAGCAGAACGTCAGAACGAGTAGGCCCAGGGGCAGTTGTGAATGTTGGTTTTCAAATGTTTGTTTGTTCTTACAGATGATGAAGGGAGATGGGTTCCATGAACATCCAATAACTCCAATTTGATTCCAGAGGGCAAAGAAGGCAGGCAAGTAGCTGGAGGGCACGGCACGAGGAACAGGATCCAAAATCAGACGCGATGACTGTAGGCACATAAAAACAAGGTAAGTCTCTTTGCAATAAACACAAGACTGGCTAGAAGCATAAATACCATAAACAGGAATCAATGCTCCAGCGATGAGTAGTACTCGACTGCAGCCTTAAATAGGATTGTAGCTCATTAGGTGGATGACCGTCAGCTGAGGGTGATTGGTGCCCATCTTGGAGCTGCAGAGAGTGCTACTCTTACAGTACCCCCCCTCAAGGGTCGCCTCCTGGTCACCGGAAGCGCTTCTCAGGGTGAGCCTTGAAGAACGAGGTGATCAAACTAGGGTCCAGGATGAAAGAGTGTGGAATCCAAGAACGCTCCTCAGGACCATAGCCTTCCCAATCCACCAGGTACTGAAAACCCCTACCCCGGCGACGGACATCCAGAATGGCGCGCACAGTGTACGCCGGATGGTTGTCGATGAGACGGGCCGGAGGAGGCAGGTCGGCAGGCGGGCACAGAGGACTCACAGAAACAGGCTTGAGCTGAGAAACATGGAACATCGGGTGAACCCTCATGGAGTCAGGAAGCCGGAGACGCACCGCAGATGGGTTGACGATCCTGACCACCGGAAATGGCCCGATGAAACGAGGGGCCAGCTTCCTGGGGGTGTCCTTCAGGGTGATGTACCTGGTGGAAAGCCAAACCCTTTGACCCACCGTATAAGAAGGTGCCGAAGAACGACGACGGTCTGCAAACTTCTTGTTCTGGTCAGCCGTGCGGAGAAGCGCCACCTTTGCTTGACGCCAGATGCGTCGACAGCGGCGAAAATGGTGCTGCACAGAAGTCACCGAGATGTCCGTCTCCTGGCTGGGGAAGAGAGGAGGTAAGTAACCCAGGGAAGCCTCGAAAGGGGACATACCAGTGACAGCAGATCTGTGGGCGTTGTGGGCATACTCCACCCATACCAGATGTTGACTCCAGGCAGACGGGTTACATTCCACAAGACATCTCAGAGTGGACTCGAGTTCCTGATTACAATGTTCCGCCTGGCCATTAGACTGTGGGTGATAGCCCGAGGTGAGGCTGATGGATGCCCCTAAGGAGGAACAAAAACAGCGCCAAACCTGGGAGATGAATTGGGGACCTCTGTCCGACACCACGTCTGAGGGGATGCCGTGGACACGGAAAACGTGTTGTACCAACAGTCAAGCCGTCTCCATGGCGGAAGGCAACTTCGGTAGAGGGATGAAGTGGGTAGCTTTGGAAAACCTGTCAATCACCGTAAAAATGGCTGTGTTACCTTCAGATGGGGGTAGACCAGTGACAAAATCCACGGCAATGTGTGACCAAGGACGGCTGGGTGTGGGCAGAGGCAAAAGAAGGCCCGCCGGGGGCTGAGTCCCAGATTTGTTCCTGGCACAGGTGGAACAAGCTGCCACAAACTCCTTGACATCGTGCGACAACATAAGCCACCAGAAATGGGTATTTGTTAGAGAGAGCATACGGGCAACCCCAGGATGACATGAGAGCTTATTTGCGTGTACCCACTCGAGTACCTTTGACCTCATGGATGAGGGGATGAAGAGCCCCTTAGCGATGGGCCAGGTGAGGGTTCCCACGATGCAGACCGGGTGTATGATGCTTTCAGCAGATTCGGGAGCGTCTGGAGGAGAAAACTGACGTGACAGGGCATCAGGCTTAATGTTTTTGGAACCCGGTCTGAAAGTCAAAGAATAATTAAAACGATTGAAGAAAAGTGACCAGCGTGCCTGTCTAGGGTTCAATCGTTTAGCGTCTCGGAGGTACGTAAGATTCTTGTGGTCAGTCCAAATGAGAAAAGGTACCTCCGTTCCCTCAAGCCAATGACGCCACTCCTCTAATGCCAACTTCACCGCAAGCAGTTCCCTGTTGCCCACGTCGTAGTTCCTCTCGGCTTGCGACAGTCGACGAGAGTAGAAGGCACAAGGGTGTACCTTATCGTCCGTGGGTGACCTCTGGGACAACACAGCGCCCACCCCGGTATCGGATGCATCCACCTCGAGGATGAACTGACGAGCCGGGTCTGGGTGGCAGAGGATGGGTGTGGAGGAGAAAAGGACTTTTAGCTTACCAAAAGCAGAGTTGGCTTCAGGAGTCCACCGAAATGCTCTGCTAGTGGAGGTGAGCTGAGAGAGGGGCGCTGCGATACGGCTGTAGTCCTTGATGAAGCGCCTGTAGAAATTAGCAAATCCTAGGAACCGTTGTAATTGTTTCCTGGTATCCGGAACTGGCCACTCCACCATTGCCTTAGTCTTTTCAGGGTCCGTCCTGTAGTGCCCTTTTCCAAAAATAAACCCCAAAAATGAGACAGAAGAGGCGTGAAAATCACATTTTTCACCTTTAACAAAGAGTTGGTTTTCATAAAGTCTCTGAAGTACCTTCTTGACTTGAGCAACATGTTCTTGCTCGTTCCTGGAGTAGATGAGGATATCGTCCAAATAAACAAACACAAAATCTCTGATAAAATCCCGTAACACATCGTTAATCAAGTGCCTGGAAGACTGCGGGAGCATTGGTGAGGCCAAAAGGCATAACTAAATACTCGAAATGTCCCAAGGGTGTTTTGAAGGCTGTCTTCCACTCATCACCCTCTTTAATCCGAACCAGGTGATAAGCGTTACGAAGATCCAGTTTTGTGAATATGGTAGCGGGTTGTAATTGTTCTTGTACGGAGTTGATTAACGGTAGTGGATATTTGTTCTTTATGGTTATAAGGTTCAGACCTCGATAGTCGATGCAGGGACGTAGTGTCTTGTCCTTCTTAGTGACAAAAAAGAACCCTGCCCCCAGCGGGGACGTAGAAGGACGGATAATCCCAGAATCGAGGGATTCCTCAATGTAGGATCTCATGGAGTCACGTTCAGGACCTGACAAATTATAGAGACGGCTAACTGGCAAAGGAGCTCCCGGGAGAAGGTCAATGGGGCAGTCATACGGACGATGAGGAGGAAGAGAAAGAGCTTTACATTTACTGAATACCGGGGCCAGATCATGATATTCAGGAGGTATGCTAGAGAGATCTATATCTTCTGTACCTGGTGTGCTTATGGAAGGATTGGAGATGCCAGAGCGGAGACAGTGTTTTAAACATCGGTCACTCCATCTCTCAACCCTACCGAGTTCCCAATTGAAATGGGGATTGTGATCCCGTAACCAGGGGAAACCAAGAATTAACTGCGTGTTTGGGGAGTCAAATACAAAAAAACTAACCTCTTCATGATGATTTCCTGACGTTATTAAGTGTAGGTTAGTGGTTTTAAATCGAATCTGTGTTAGAGTCTCCCCAGTAACCCCAGCAATGGACACGGGGTCAATTTTAAGGACAGGAAGAGATAGGTCCCTGATCAAATCTTGGCTAATTAAATTTTGTTCTGCACCAGAATCAATAAGTGCAGAAACAGGGAAGCGGTTCTGATTGTACTGAACAACTGTGGGTAATGTAAACCTATGAAGAGGAGTAAACAAGGAAGTACCCACCAGTATCTCCCGTTTTACTGGTGGGTGTCTTCGTTTCCCCGCACAGGGCAAGTGGCAATAAAATGCCCCTTTTCACCACAATACATACAAAGATTCAAGTTTCTACGCCTTTGTCTCTCAACAGGATTTAAACGGGTACTCCCAATTTGCATGGGTTCAGATTCAGGTAAGTTAGATTGGGAGCCAGAAGACGGCACCAGAGCACTTCGTGGCTTGTATCTTTCGAATTTGCTTTTGCTATGGTAACCCCCTGCAGATGACATCGAGAACCCGGAAGTAGAGACCCTCTGGGAGTTGTAGTCCCGTTCACGTTGCCGTTCCCGTTCCCGTTCGTCAATTGAGATCGCTAGATTTATTAATGCGTCAAAATTAAGAGGCTCATCTCTTGCTGAGATCTGGTCCTTCACATAGTCTGATAAGGAGTTTAAAAAGGTACCTTGTAATGCCCTGTCATTCCAGTCGGTTTGCACCGCCAGGATATGGAACTCCAGGGCGTGTTCAGCGACAGGACGCCGGCCCTGACGTAACCCCAACATTCGCTTTTCCGCGTTGGGTTGCTGCAGCGGCCTGTCGAAAATCCTGCGAAACTCCTCCAAAAAACTCCTAAACGAGACAAAGTCAAGTCGTGTTGATGAATGAACGAAGTCGCCCATTGGAGGGCGTTACCTTTCAGTTGGTGCATGAAGTAAGCAATCTTTTTTATGTCCGACGAGTAGAGTATGGGAGCTCCTCTGAAGGCGAGTTCGTACTGAAGGAGAAAACCCTCACATTGAGCTGGGTCTCCTGAAAAGAGCTCATACGGTTTTACTACCAGTTGTTGTGAAAGCAGAGGATCATTTACAGAGCTGATGTTAGACGATCTTGAAGCTTGTGGTGACGCAGAAGCTGTGGGAGGAGAAGGAGCGAGTCTCTGATTAATAGCATGAACCATACCTCCAAGTTCCTGTAGGTTAGCTTGTGTTTTGAGCTGTTGGCTTAATACTTGTTTCATCATTTCTTCCAATTGATACATTCGCCCCGTTTCAGAGGAACTAGCTTGTTCGCTCCTGGTCTCGTTCTGGGTTTTGTTTGGCTGGAGCATTCTGTAATGATTTCTAGGTAACCCAGTTTGTAACGAGACCCAGAACGACACAAGGCACGAGAGTACAAAAGAACAGTATTTATTATTTACAGTGGTTTAAAGCACAACGTGGTTCATCCGGAATCCCTGGAGGAGGAAGCAGAACATCAGAAGGAGTAGGCCCAGGGGCAGTTGTGAATGTTGGTTTTCAAATGTTTGTTTGTTCTTACAGATGATGAAGGGAGATGGGTTCCATGAACATCCAATAACTTCAATTTGATTCCAGAGGGCAAAGAAGGCAGGTAAGTGGCTGGAGGGCACGGCACGAGGAACAGGATCCAAAATCAGACGCGATGACTGTAGGCACATAAGAACAAGGTAAGTCTCTTTGCAATAAACACAAGACTGGCTAGAAGCATAAATACCATAAACAGGAATCAATGCTCCAGCGATGAGTAGTACTCGACTGCAGCCTTAAATAGGATTGTAGCTCATCAGGTGGATGACCGTCAGCTGAGGGTGATTGGCGGCCATCTTGGAGCTGCAGAGAGTGCTACTCTTACAGTGACCTTCTTCCACACTTGAGGAGATGTTAATACTTTTGGGGCCAAATTCCAAATAGTCTGCTTTATTTTTTTTCTTTAAGCAATGACATTTTTAAACCCTCTGTTTTATTAGGCTCTGTGCAACTTACAGTGGTCTAGTGGACAGATAGTCTCATCCAACTCCATCAGGGTTATCTGTGGCCTCTGGTTAACGCCTTCCTTATGAGTTTTGGTGGATGTTTCTCTCTTGGCAGATTTTCTGTGGTGGTGTAATCTTTCCATTTTCAAATAAAACTGACGTAATCTTTTTTTTTGTTTGTTTCTCTTGTCTCTTTTCACCTTGTGATTTGTATTTCTGTCTTTTGAGCCTTGTGTTTTTGAATGTGTTTCCGTACCACTCATCACTCCATCCTCAATCAGTCTCATTTCAATTCAGTTGAGTTTATTTATAAAGTGCCAACTCACAACAGAAGTCATCTCAGGGCACTGAACAACAACATTCACATACATACAAAAGCCAGTTAGCAAAGTTATCTATCGAAGGAAGGAAGCCAGTTAATGAGTTGTGTCCAGTTTTAAGACTGGGTTTAAGACTTTCCTTTTTGATAAATCCTATAACTAGTGTGGGCATGTCATGCTGCCTTAAGCTTACACTACTAGAGGAAAAATTGATCTAATTTCCTTAAACTATTAGGTCACATGACGAGGCCACATACGACAACATAGAGGATTCCACATAGAGGTCAATTCCCCTCCCAAGACCCAAGGAGCATGTTCATTCATTCATTCAACCTTTATTTAGTCAGGTAAATCTTTTGAACCTCAAGGGCTCATTTACGAAAGCGACCTGCTAAAACTAAAGAACAATGAACAGCAGTGGTATAATTTCCTTAAACAATAAACAATAAACAAACAAACAATAAACAATAGAAAACAAAAGAGAGAAAAAAAAAAAAAGAAAGTTTTTTTTTTTTTTTTTTTTACAAAGTATCAAAAAACTAGCAAAACATTATAAGGTAGACGTATAAAATCAAAGACAGGAACAGATCTGCATTGGTTTTTGCCAGGATTCCAACAGATTCTGAAAACCATTTAGAGAAGTCAAGGTCGAGAGCTTCAGATCTTTTTGTAAGATATTCCATGAAGCAGGAGCGGAGTATGTGGAGGGGCATTAAGTTTATAACAGATTATAAAGGCAGGAGCGAACAATGCCCTAGAGACCCATCACTGCCAGATGCCCTCAACGGGTTCTATGCACACTTTGAAGACCCAAACAGATCACTTAGCATCAGACTCACATCACCACCGGAATAAGAGTTTCTCAAAATGACCTCAGCTGAAGTAAGGAGTACTTTCAGGAGGATCAACCTTCACAAAGCAACCAGCCCAGACAACATCCCTGGGAAAGTGTTGAAAGAATGTGCCGATCAGCTCTGCAAGGTGCTGGCCAACATCTTTAACTACTCACTCACCCTGGCAACAGTTTCCACCTGCCTGAAGACCACTACCATCATCCCATTCCCAAAGATCTCTACAGTGACTTGTCTGAATGACTGTCGGCCAGTGGCCCTCAACCCGATGGTCGCTAAATGCTTCAAAAAACTGGTCCTCAAAACAACTATCAACATCAACGAGGACCCTCATCAGTATGCATACCACGAGAACCGATCCTCTGTGGTCCACACTGCCCTCACCCACCTGGAGCAGAAGGATTCCTACATCCATATGTTCTTTTTGGACTTCATGTCTACAACACCATGGTCCCCCAAACCCTGATGGACAAACTACTACTAGGACTAAACCCTTCCATTTACAGCTGGGCCATAGACTTCTTAACAAATAGACTGCAGTCTGTGAGGATCAACAACTTCTCCTCCTCCACCATAACCCTCAGAACTGGCTCTGCAGGGATGTGTGCTGAGCCCCCTCCTGTTCACTCTGCTATCTATGATTGTGCAGCTACCCATCCAGGCTGTCATACTGTATTGTAAAGTTTGCAGATGATACAGCGGTGGTGGGATGCATCACAAACAATGATGAGTCGAGTCACAGATAGGAGGTGGAACACCTGGAGAGCTGGTGCAGGAAGAACAACCTGCACATCAATGTGAAGAAGATGAAGGAGATGACAGTTGACTTCAGAAGGAACAAACACACCTACCCCACCCGAACATAGTAGGATCTGCGTTGAAAGTGGTCTACAGCTACAAGTACTTGGGTATGCACCTAAAGGGCAACCTCAGCTGGAGCAACAACACCACCAGCCTGATCAAGAAAGGTCATCAGAGACTCTACTTCCTCAGGTGACTGAGACGAGCTGATCTGGGAAGCTCAGTCCACACCGCCCTCTACAGGTGTGCAGTGGAGAGCATCCTGTGCTCCAGCATCAACGTGTGGTATGGAGGCTGCACAGCTGCAGAAAGAAAAGCTCTACAGAGAGTGGTGAAGGCTGCACAGAAGATGTTGGAGTCAGTCTCCCCACCATCACAGACATCTACACCTCCAGATGCAGGAAGAGAGCCACCTGCATCATGAAGGACCCCACTCACCCAGCACACACACTTTTTGCCCCACTCCCCTCAGGAAGGAGGTTGAGGAGCATCAAGTGTAGAACCACTAGACTGAGGAACAGCTTCTACCCTGAGGCTGTTAGACTCATGAATAAATAACCAGAATAATCACTGTGAAATATCACATCATGTTGCTGCTGATCTGTTTCATGTTGCTGCTGATCTGTTTCATGTTGCTGCTGATCTGTTTCATGTTGCTGCTGATCTGTTTCATGTTGCTGCTGATCTGTTTCATGTTGCTGCTGATCTGTTTCATGTTGCTGCTGATCTGTTTCATGTTGCTGCTGATCTGTTTCATGTTGCTGCTGATCTGTTTCATGTTGCTGCTGATCTGTTTCATGTTGCTGCTGATCTGTTTCATGTTGCTGCTGATCTGTTTCATGTTGCTGCTGATCTGTTTCATGTTGCTGCTGATCTGTTTCATGTTGCTGCTGATCTGTTTCATGTTGCTGCTGATCTGTTTCATGTTGCTGCTGATCTGTTTCATGTTGCTGCTGATCTGTTTCATGTTGCTGCTGATCTTTTTCATGTTGCTGCTGATCTGTTTCATGTTGCTGATCTGTTCTTTCGCACTCATCTGCTCACAAAGACGCTGCTGTTTGACGTGTACTACTACTTCATGTATTTTTAGTTAACATTTTTCCACGTTCATATCTCATATCTTATTACTGTTTTTCTTTTATATTTTATACTTTTGCTGGATATGTAACTGGGACCCTGTGTAGACAATTACATTCCACCGCATGTACTGCATGTGATGCGAACGACAAATAAAGAACCTTGAATTTGTGAATCCTTGAATTAGCTAAAATTGAATAGTTTTCATTTGATACTACTGTATTTCTATCTTAACATGTGATTCTTGACATGCCCTTGTGTATCTGTTCCTCCTTCCTGTTCCTCTCAAACCCAGCCTCTCGAAGCAGATGGTCGCTTGTCCTGACCTGGTTCTGCTAAAGGTTTCTTCCTCATGAGGGAGTTTTTCCTTTCCACTGTCGCCTTCATGCTTGCTCAAGATGAGAGTTCTGTGATGGAGTTAAACTCAAAGCAGTCTGCTCCTCAGATAAATAATGTTAAATTATTATTTTTATAAATGAATGTTTCTGTTCAGTGCCCTGGGATGATTTCTGTTGTGAATTGGTGCTATATGAATAAACTGAATTGAATGGAATTGAATTGGACTGAGTCTTCATTTTTGTCACAGTCTTCCATCCTGAGCAAGCACAAAGGCAACAGTGGAAAGGAAAAACTCCCTCATGAGGAAGAAACATCAAGCAAAACCAAGCTCAGGACAAGTGGCCATCTGCTTCGACCGGTTGAGTTTGAGAGGACAGGAAGGAGGAACAGACACAGAATGGCAGGTCCAGGATGGAGGTGAGCGGGTCCTCAATAGGAGGAAAGAAAAAAATATATACACGGAAAGAAAGAAAAATACATGTTAAGATAGAAATAATTACAAATAGAAACTATCTATTCTTTCTTATTCATTAGTAACTATTCATTTGTCATACAGCAGTCTCAGCCCATAGCAGCACAACTAAGGGACAGGTCAGGCAACGCAAGCTGACCTTAACTACAGGATTTATTAAAAATGAAAGATTTGAGTTTTAAAACTGGACAATGTGTCAGCCTCACAGACAGGAAGTGAAAGAGGATTTAGGAATCACAAGTAAACCTGCAGTCTGAGAGCGAAGTGCTCTGTTAGGAAAATATGGAACAATAGCCGTGTTTCCATCAAGGTTTCTAGGTGCGCATTTTGAAGTATCGCAGCAGAAAAGCTTAATGGAAACGGCAAAATCCGTATTTACTTTCTCAAGTTCGCCAAAAAGTTTATACGCTCGCTTGAGGTGGTTTTTGGGATGTTCGAAAATGAGCAGATGCGCACAGCGACAGATGGAAACACATTTGCCGACTCGTGCTGCCGAAGCGAACATTCACGTCACGTGACTGATCAGCTGTTTCCGCTCCGGACAACATGTAACATCGCTAAAACTAGTTTGTATGACAGAATAAATACAACTCGACCGATAGCAACACGTACCTGAAATATTCTCTCCTTTTTGACGAGATGTGTGGCCAGGTTCTGTTTTCAACTGCTACTTCCTGTTTACTGTAGACATGCGCAGTGCTGACGTCTGACGTAATGACGCTGACGTCTGACGTAATGACGCTGTGCGTGGCTTGGTAGATGCGCTTCAAGCCAGCAGATGGAAACACTTCTGCTTCGCATTAATTTGTATTTACATATTTGCGAGATTTCAAAAATTAGCTCAAAAATCGAAATGAAAATGGATGGAAACACAGCTAATAAGATCTCAAATATAATATGGAGCTATGTTGTTGAGAACTTTGTAGATTTAAAAGGAAGCTAATCTCTCCAGCCACTTATCACTCACACCCGTATGCAATGAGTATTAATCACAGGTGCATTCATTTCTCCCTCTCCCTCTGTCTTACCGTAAACCTCTCCTGTTCACCACTCCACCACATCAGCTCATTATTCTGAACATCATTCAGGTGTCTCAATCCTCCTTGTGTTTCCCTGAAGACTGTTGTGTTCCTGTTTGTTTTGAAGCAACTGCACTCAGTGGAAAATAATTCAAACTCATCCTGTTTGTTCAGGATGAGTTTTGTTTGGTGAATGTCTCGGGAAGCAGAAACCCAATGTGGAAGAGGAGGAACAAGAGGAACCATCAAGTAAACACAAGCCCCTGCACAGCATATACTGGTACCACCAGCAGATTGAGGAAGTGGTTGACATCAACAAATCCAACCAGAGGCTTGACAGGGCTGAACTGAAGGGCAGCACAGAGGCATTAATCATGGCACCACAAGAACAGTAGAGGCGGAGCTCTATTATACATAGAAACTATTTAAACAACATCTCTGGACATAAATAAATTGATTAAATTTTCATGTCAGGTGTATCTGAGTATGAAATAATTTATGAAATCTGTCATTTTGTGGTGTGAAAACAACATTGGTAAAATAAAACTGGTGAGGCAGCAAAAAAAGAACTACAGATGCAAGTTCATAAACCACACACGCATCACAGATAAACAAACTACCAAACAAACAACAATAAACTACGACAGACTCAACAAAAGTTCAAATAAAAATATTATTAAAGCACCACCTTTTAAAAACTCGTTTGATTAGTCAATGCTGTGCCACCACAAAAACATCACATGCTTACCGGTACTTACAGTGGGTGTGGGTGAAACAGAGCCTGTTGCCAGGAAAGTTTAAATTTTAATTATTAGAAAACATCCAGTGGTTAAAATAAAAGCAAGTTGATATGTGCTTTGTGTTTTTATAGTCATCATCAAAGCGTACAAAATGTTCTGCTCTGAGAACCAGGCTAAAAGTCCCGGTCAAAGAGGGAGCTCTGCCAAGGCTGGTGGATAATTCCATCCATCCATCCATCCATCCATTTTCTTCCGCTTATCCGGGGTCGGGTCGCGGGGGTAGCAGCCTAAGTAGGGAGGCCAAGACTTCCCTCTCCCCGGCCACATGGAGCAGCTCCTCTGGGGGAATCCCAAGGCGTTCCCAGGCCATCCGAGAAACATAGTCCCTCCAGCGTGTCCTGGTGGATAATTCATTCAACCTTTATTTATACAGGCAGTCTAAGTCACGAGGACTCATTTTCAAGAGAGACCAGTTTTAGACAGGAACCATATAAGTACAGACAAGAATATTCAACAAATAAGCAACTAAAATAGATTAAAGTATAATAGCAAAATCAGTCAAATCAAGGTGCCATATAAAACCAGGTAAAATAATAAAAACAAGAACATATTTGCTTTGTATCCCAATTCATGCTCAATAACCCAGGTAGATAAATCCAGCAAAGTTCAGTCAGGTCCTCTGGACGGTTTCTTTTTGGTGAAACGTTTCATTTTTCATCCAAATGACTCCATCAGTCCGAGGAGCCACAATAAACTCAGTCTTATAAATAGCAACTTCCATAGTGGGCCAACCAGTTTGATGGTGCTCAGATGGTTTTTGGATTGCTTTGATGTTTTAAGGATCAGATGTTTAAAATCCCTTAAAGAAATCAAAGTAGACAGCATCTTGTGTTCCAGGTTACAGGAGCGAAGTAAGAAAATTACTTTTTGTCCAGTTCAGTCTGCACTGAGGTGATAATAATAATACTGTAAATATAACAACAACAATAATAATGTAATAATAATAATGATAATCATAAATATAATGATCATATAATGGCAGGGCCAAAATACTGTGAGACTTCCAGATCCACACCAAAGCACTGAATCACATGTCAAACTCAAGGCCCGCTGGTAAAATCTGTGCCATGTTAACATCTTATATGGCCCCCAAGATTATAATTAAAATGAAAATTATATTCACTTCTTCTCACTTTGTTTAAAAAATTTAATGCAGGTTTCTCATGACAGCTGGTTAACTTTTATGCCAGAAAAAAGGTTGGATTTTTCCTGTAATTATTGATTTTGATGTGGAGAAGCAACAAAACTGAAAGTTATGCACCATAACTCATGTTCCCTGAAGGAAGAGAACGAGGTGCAACACATTGACTATGGGAATTGCGCCGCCGCATGGTTCACCTGAAGTAATACAATCACGCCTTGAACAAGGCAGGTGGGTGTCAGCGTCATCAATGAGGCCCCGCCCTCTTTGTATAAAAGGGGCGGACGCCCCACCTTCTTTCTCAGGGTGCACTTCACCGAGCTTGGGCATTGAAAGGGCAAACATGTGTTGCACCTCGTTCCCTTCCTTCAGGGAACATGAGTTATGGTGCATAACTTTCAGTTCCCTTGTCAGTCAGTACACTCAGTGCAACACATTGACTATGGGAACGTATTTCAATCACGCCCTGGAAATGCTCTGGAAATGCATGCTTGTGAGAACTTATGCCTTAGACTGCAGGCGTTTAGCTGTTCTCTACTCTGTGGTAGAGAGGACAGCCTGAGTTACGTCACATGCTGTGACGTCTAAACTGTAATGTTTCACAAATGTGTTTGAAGAGGCCCAGTTAGCAGCTGCACATATTTCTGCTACTGGCACACCTCTGAATAAGGCCCATGAGGCAGCCAGGCCTCGGGTGGAATGAGCATGTACCCCACTGGGCACCTGCTGACCTTTACTGCTGTATGCCCTCTTAATGGCCTCAGTCACCCAGTGTGAGAGGCGCTGTTTTGACAGGGCTCTGCCAGCAGCTGGATTAGCAAAACACACAAACAGCTGGTTTGTTTTCCTCCAACTGACAGTTCTTTCCATGTAAGCGCTCAGGGCCCTAACAGGGCAGAGCGCGTTCAGCCTCCTCTGTCCTTCAGTTAGGACGGGGGGGGAGGAGGAAATGTTGACAGCTCAAAGTCCAGACTTCTGGGATTTAAAGTTGGAACCTTTGGCACATATGCAGGGTTTGGACGCAGGGTGACCTTTGACCCGTCTGGGGCAAACCTGGTACACATTGGGTGTACAGATAAAGCGTGGAGGTCACCCACACGTTTAGCTGAGCACAGAGCTAAGAGCAAAGCAGTTTCATAAGATAACAAATCTATCTTAATGCTGCTAAGAGGCTCAAATGGAGGCTCACATAAGCCGTTTTCGCACTGCACAGCCCTCCCCGGCCTAGCCCGGCCTGACCCGGCTTCTAACCCGGGTTCGTCTTGTTCGCATTTGCCTTTTCGGGCCAACGTCAGCCCGAGTTTTAGAACCCGACCAATTGAGGTTCTAAGCAGGCCGAGCTCCCGGGTCCAGTTTGACATCATGTACTGCTCACCATGTGGTTCGTTGTTTTCAGCAGGGGCGGGACTATTGCGTGTTGAGTCATCAACTCTTCTCACAACAACCTCCGCGCAAGCTGAATTTCATTAAATTTTAACTACAGAAACGTCTAAAAAAATGTGTTAGCTGAATGCGAAATGAGCGGGGGCGAACCAGGTTGGGCTCAGGGGCAACCTGGGACGAGCTGGGCCGGGGAGGGCTGTGTAGTGCAAAAACGGCTATGAAGCGTCCAGGACTAACTGCAGGTCCCACTCAGGGGCCAGAGTCCTACTAGGAGGCCTTTTCCTCAGTACGCCCTTCATGAACCGTATCATGAGAGGGTGGGCACCGGGTGATTTACCTCCCTAGCCTTCATGGCATGCTCAGATGCCTGACAAAAATACCTTAATGGTGGAAAAGGAGCGGCCCTTCTCCAGCAGGTCCTGTAGAAAAGTGAGGAACTGGACCAGGTCACAGGAGTATGAGATAATATTCCTCTCTAGACACTAGGCCTCAAAAACACGCCATTTATGAGCGTAGAGAGTCTGAGTTGACTGAGCTCTTGCTCCCTGTATTGTGTTTATAACATTACTGGGCAGGCCGGAGGCCATCAGCCGGTTCGTTTCAGCGGCCAAGCCCAGAGAAGCCTCAATTCTGGGCGTGGGTGAAGGAGCTACCCGTGGACCTGAGTCAGCAGGTCCCTGTGAGGAGGCAGCTGCCATGGTGTCCTAGTCAACAGTGAGATCACCTCTGGGAACCACGGTTTCTGTGGCCACCTGGGTGCTATCAGTATCAGGGAGAGGACTCACCTGCGTACGCGTTCTAGCGTCACCTGAATCAGGGGGATGGGGGAAACGCATAATATAGCTCCCCCGCTGGCCACTTGTACGCCAAGGTGTCTGTTCTCAGTGGTGCGTATGTCTCCTTTATCGAATGATACAGGGTGCAGTGCGTGTTGCTACTGCAAGCGAACAGATCTACGGATACCCGCCCGTATTGTGCCCAGATCTGGTCCATGAGACGCGGGTTCAGCCTCCACTCCGAAGTGAGGAGGGTCCCTCTTGAGAGGGCATCTGCCCCGTGGTTTAGCTCGCCCGTGATATGGGTCGCCCTCAGGGACAATATCCCGAAGCTGCACCACGTGAGCAGCTTGTGTGTCAACCTAAGGAGGGGTTGTGACCTTGTCCCGACTTCTCTGTTGATATAGGACACCGTCGTCCTTTTGTCCGATTTTATCAGGACAAGTTGTTGTGCAATCATTCCTTTCCTGTAAAAATGCCTCAGGGACAAAATCATTGCTTTCAGTTCCATCCATCCATCAATCCATCCATTTTCTTCCGCTTATCCGGGGTCGGGTCGCGGGGGTAGCAGCCTAAGTAGGGAGGCCCAGACTTCCCTCTCCCCAGTCACTTGGAGCAGCTTCTCTGCTTTCAGTTCCATGAAATTTATTTGGAGCTTTTCCTCCTGCTGTTTCCAGACCCCTTGGGCGTACTGGTTTCTGCAGAGACCTTCCCACTCTGTTTTTGAAGCGTCTGTGGTGACCAGTACTCGAGACAGTACTCGTCCCAATGTGACGCCTGTCCTGAACACTAAAGGGGCCCTCCAGGGCTCTAGAGCTTTCATGCACTCTGTGTTGATCAGTATCCCCCCTGTCCGTCTGGGAGTGGCAGGATACATTTGTTTGTTGAGCCATATCTGTAGAGGGCACATTTTTAATAAGGCCTGAGGCACGTAGACAATGGCTGCCGCCAGGAGGCCCAGGAGACGCTGGCACAGTTGGAGGGAGACTCTCCGGCCCAGCTGAAAATGTGCCAGGCAGAGGCAGAGGGATGAAACCTGTGCCTCTGAGAGCCTTGCTCTGTACAGAATGGAGTTGACCTGTCCACCCAAAAATACGTTAATCTGAGATGGGGTCAGATTGCTCTTTTCCAGGTTTATGACAAAACAGTCAAATATAGTGGGGCAAGACCATTGAGAGCTTTAAAAGTGAATAATAAAATTTTAAATTTAATTCTAAAATCAATTGGAAGCGGTGGTAATAGCAGTCCCCAATCGGAAGGTCGGAGGTTCGAGTCCCGCATACGCCCACCATGTGTCGTTGTGTCCCTGGGCAAGACACTTAACCCTGAGTTGCTCCCGGTAGGTCTGGATAGCGCCCTACAAGGCAGGCTACCACTAACGGTGTATGAATGTGTGTATGAATGGGTAGATGCCTCATATTGTAAAGCGCTTTGGGGCTCCTCAGAGGGGGCTGGAAGGCGCTATATAAATAAGCTCCATTTACCATTTACCATTTAAAACAGGGGTAATGTGTTCACGTCTGGAGGTGTTGGTTAAAAGTCTAGCTGCAGCATTTTGGACCAATTGAAGGCGTTTAATGGAGGATTGGGAGATTCCCGCATATAGGGAATTGCAGTAGTCAAGCCTTGAGGTGATAAAAGCATGAATGGCCTTTTCTAAATCAAAACGATTTAAAAAAGGTTTAACTTTGTATAAAAGACGTAGTTGATAAAAACAGGCCTTGACTACAGACGCTATTTGTTTATCAAATTTTAAGTCCTTGTCAAATGTCACCCCCAAGTTTTTAATTTTTGGTCTGCATTTGGAAGTTAGAGCACCAAAGTTACAGGGAGCATCATCACCGAAGAAGATACATTCTGTCTTTCCTTCATTTAAAAACAAAAAAATACGGTGAAGCCACTGTTTAATGTTGGCAATACTGTAGTATCAGGCTGTTGGTAGGAACCTTTGTGTTGTATTGCGTTGCGGGTCGGACGGTAATAAAGGTTACCTGTTAAGACGGAGTCGTGTCACGCATGCTTCTGTGTAGCCTCAAGGGTTTATTAAATATACACATATCGGAGAACAGAACATGGTGTCAGAAGTGTAAAAGTATAAAATACTAAGTGAAGAGAGAGAATAATTAAAAACGACGTCATCATGAACCAGTTTCAAGTCGCCCCGCCAGAAAAGTTCACGTTCAGAGCTGAAGACTGGACGAAGTGGATAAAGCGTTTCGAGAGGTTTCGTATCGCGTCTGGTTTGGAGACACAAGCGGATGAAAACCAAGTAAACACGCTTATCTACACCATGGGGGACGAGGCAGAAGATATACTGGTTTCCCTGCATCTAACTCCAGAAGAAGCGAGTGAGTACGAGACTGTTAAAGGACGGCTGGACGCTCACTTCGTAGCCCGCAGGAATGTTATATTTGAACGGGCGAAATTCAATCAGCGCCAACAGGAGACGGGTGAGTCCATCGACGGCTTTCACACCGCGCTGCACTGTTTGGCTGAATACTGTGGATACGGGACTTTGCATGATGAGATGGTGCGTGACAGATTCGTCGTGGGTTTGAGAGATAAAAGACTATCAGAACAGCTACAAATGGACGCTGAACTGACGCTCGAGAAGGCGTTAAACAGAGCCCGTCAGAGCGAGCTAGTAAAAAAGCAACAGGAAATGCTTCATGCTAACTTCAAGCCGGACATTGTGGGGGCGCAGTTGGACCGCGTTCACGCGAGCGGGAGCGCGCGCTACAGACAACCGAAGGCCGCGTTCAAACCTTTTGTCACAAAAACAACACAGGATAAAAAGGTCCAGTGCAGAAGATGTGGTGACATGAAAGGACACAGTATGCAGCAATGCCCTGCTAGAGAAGCAGCTTGCAATTATTGTGGAAAGAAGGGACATTTTGCAAAAGTCTGCAGAAATAAAAAAATATGTGAAGTAAATGCTGGATTTGAAACAGAAAGCACAAATATAGACAAGGATGTTGCTTTCCTGGGATCACTTTCTACAGAAGCTAATGAAAATCCATGGATGACAGACATACTGGTGGACAAACATAAGACTGTATTTAAAATAGATACAGGAGCTGATGTCACAGCTGTCCCAGAGACATGGTATTCTCAGCATCAATTAGGCAAATTAGATAAACCAAAGAAAATCCTACAGGGACCGGGAGGCACCGATTTGAAGGTGAAAGGCAAGTTTACAGCAACTCTCAGTAACAACAGTGGTAGTACCAAGGAAGACATTTATGTTGTGAAGGACTTGTGTACATCACTGCTGAGTGGACGTGCTGCAATGGCATTAAAACTGGTTGCCAGAATAAACCAAATTAGTTTGGACTCCATTGAAGCTGTGAGGCAGGAGTTTCCAAAACTTTTCACAGGACTAGGACTGATGGAGGGTGAATATAACATTGTTCTGTCACCAGATGCGCAGCCTTTCTCCCTCTCAACGCCGAGGCGGATATCCCTGCCACTGCTGCCTAAAGTTAAAGAAGAGCTCAACCGTATGCAACGGGAAGGAGTCATCACCAAAGTGGAGGAGCCAACAGACTGGTGTGCGCCTATGGTGGTTGTCCCCAAGAGCTCGGGCAAGGTGAGAATATGCATTGATCTCACAGAACTGAATAAATATGTCATGAGAGAAAAACATCCTCTCCCAGCAGTAGAGCACACGCTCGGACAGCTGGCAGGAGCAAAAGTGTTTTCCAAATTGGATGCCAATGCTGGATTCTGGCAGATTCCACTATCGAGGAAGTCTTCACTGCTCACCACCTTCATCACACCTTTTGGCCGGTATTGCTACAATCGGCTCTGCTTTGGGATTTCATCAGCACCCGAGCACTTCCAGAAACGCATGTCACGGATTCTGGAGGGCCTGGATGGAGTCCTTTGTCAGATGGATGATGTCCTCATCTGGGGGACGACACAGCAGGAGCACGATGAAAGACTGAGGAAGACACTGTTTCGACTCCAGGAGGCGAATGTAACACTAAATGACAAATGTGAGTTTTCTAAACGCAGAATAAAGTTCTTGGGACAAGTCATCGATGCATCAGGGGTCAGTCCAGACCCGGATAAAGTCAGCGCTATCAGAGCCATGGAGGAGCCCAGAAACATAAGTGAGGTGAGACGCTTTCTGGGTATGGTGAACCATCTTGGGAAGTTCCTTCCCCACCTAGCAGAAAAAACCAGACCCTTGAGAGATCTTCTGAAGACGTCAAACATGTGGTCGTGGGGTTCACCGCAGCAACAAGCTTTCGACGCTATTAAAACTGATCTGACAACACCACCAGGACTAGCATTGTACGACCCGAATGCAGAGACACGTGTGTCAGCGGATGCATCATCGTATGGACTCGGTGCAGTTTTACTTCAGAAAAACACTGATACAGAGTGGAAGCCGGTGGCATATGCATCACGGTCTCTCAGCGACACGGAGCAGAGGTATGCTCAGATTGAGAAAGAGGCTCTCGCTTCAACGTGGGCCTGTGAGAGGTTCGCAGAGTTTCTGATCGGGAAGAGTTTCCACATTGAAACTGACCATAAACCATTAGTCCCGTTGCTGGGGTCGAAGAGTCTAAACGATCTTCCTCCTCGCATACAGCGACTACGAATGCGACTAATGAGATATTCTTACAGTATTTCCCATGTGGCTGGCAAAAATATTGCTACAGCTGACGTTTTGTCCAGAGCTCCAATCTCCAGCGAGTCAGGAGGTCTGCAAGAAGAGGAGGTCAACTTGTATGTTGACTCAGTCGTTGCATCTTTACCTGCCACGGAACCACGACTGAGAGAAATCCAAAAACATCAGGACGACGACAGCATACTCAAACAGCTGAAAAAGTTCTGTGTAGAAGGATGGCCAGATAAATACTCTACTGAGAAAAGTGTTCAGCCTTATCTGCCATTCTCAGGTGAACTTACTGTTCAAAATGGTCTGCTTCTTTATGGTAGCAGAATAGTGATTCCAGCTTCTCTCAGAAAGGACATTCTTTTGAAACTACATGAGGGTCACTTGGGAATAACTAAATGCAGAGAAAGGGCCAAACATTCAGTGTGGTGGCCGGGTCTCAGCAGCGAGCTGATTAAGCTGTTGGAGACCTGCGACACATGCTGTCGGGAGAGAACAAAACACAAAGAGCCACTACTGCCCACTGAATTCCCACAAAGACCATGGGCCATGGTGGGAGCTGATCTTTTCCAGTTTAAGGAAAAACAATATTTGATTGTTGTGGATTATTTCTCCAGATTTTTTGAAGTTGCAAAACTTACCTCCACAACATCTGAAGGAGTGATCGAACACTGTAAGTCCATCTTTGCACGGCATGGCATACCAGAATGTCTCCGATCTGATAACGGGCCACAGTTTGCTTCAGATTCCTTCAGAAGATTTGCACAAGAATGGGGTTTCAGCCATGAAACCTCCAGCCCAAATTTTCCTCAGAGCAACGGCGAGGCTGAGAGAGCTGTCAGAACCATCAAGACTCTCCTTAAAAAGTCGAAGGATCCGTATCTCGCTCTCATGGCCTACCGTTCCGCTCCATTGGCAAATGGATTCAGTCCGACTGAGCTTCTCATGGGAAGGAGGATAAGGACAACTGTTCCTGTTACTCAGTCGCAACTAACACCAAAGAATGTTGATATGGAAAAACTGAGGACTGCAGAGGACAATTATAGACAGAAACAAAGACAAAACTACAACCGGAGGCACCGGGCTCACAACATGTCAACTCTACATCCAGGTGAGGAGGTGTGGGTGACAGATCTGCAAACAAGAGGAAGAGTAGTGTCTGGAGCAGGTCCACCTCGATCCTACATTGTCGAGACACCCAGAGGCTTGCTGAGAAGGAATAACTACCACCTTTCACACACTCCTAGAGCAACTGAAACTTCTGCTGTTCCACATGAGACAGTACATGAAGAAAACATTGACAATTACACACACACACCTGATCCAGATGAAGACCAGCAGGAGGCTAGCCATCAGACTCCACCACCTGAGAGTCGAGTTTCACTGAGAAATAGGAGACCTCCAGCTTATCTGGATGATTATATTTGTTCATAGGAACTGAGTGAGTTTCCTGCATGGGGCAGAATAATCCCCACACTCAGTTAGAGGATTTGGGTAGTCCACCCCTCCCTCTTAGTTAAAGTTAAATGTTACAGAGATTACTGTTCTGAGATTTATATACATCTGGGTTCTTAGGCTGAACTGTGACTGTAAAGAGATTTGAGTTTGTGCACTGTTGGTGTATCAGAAATGAATAACAGTGATAATAAGTTAGAGTTCTAGCACATTCTGCTTTAGGAAAGTATTAGTGCAATTATGTTTGTAGACCCTCACAACAAATCCTATTCAGAAAGGGGGATGTAGTATCAGGCTGTTGGTAGGAACCTTTGTGTTGTATTGTGTTGCGGGTCGGACCGTAATAAAGGTTACCTGTTAAGACGGAGTCGTGTCACGCATGCTTCTGTGTAGCCTCAAGGGTTTATTAAATATACACATATCGGAGAACAGAACAAATACAATCAGCGTATGGGGTGAGAAGATTGCTTCAGGTGAGACATAACCTTCTGTGAGTGCTGCTGCGCTTGGGCCCTGTCGTGCCCAAGGATAATAATAATAATAATAATAATGTCTTTTCCTGTCATCTGCGTATGTTTCCCATACACAGACGAAATTCGTCTCTGCATTTAACCCAACCACCTACCAGGTGGTGCAGTGAGCAGCCCGAAAGCGCCCGGGGAGCTGGAGAAATAGGTGTGCACTCATAGACACCCCAAGGTGGGTAGTGGCCGGGGCGCGAACCCGCGTCCTTCGGGTCCCGAGTCAAAAGCCCTGCCATTAGACCATCTATGAGCAGATAATCCAAATAATTCAGAACTCTGACCCCTTGACCCCTCAGCGGGGTTAAGGTCGCGTCCAGGCATTTCGTGAATGATCTGGGGGGCGGTTTTTAATCCGAATGGGAGTGCCAGGAACTCAAACGCTTTTCTCTCGAAGGCTAAATGGAGATATTTTCTGTGCCAGGGCAGGATGTTCACGTGGAAAAGGGCATCTTTGAGATCGACCGTGCAGAAGTAATCCCTCGGTCTTACTGAGTGAATTACTTTTCAAAGTGTAGGCATCCTGAATTTGAATGTTTTTATCCTTTTGTTCAGAATCCTGAGATCCAGGATAGGCCGCAAGCCTTGGTCCCGCTTTGGCACCAAGAAATCTTTGCTGTAATGGCCTTTGTTCACATTGTGAGCTGGGACAGCATTTATTACCCCTCTCTGTAACATTTTGGAGACTTCGTCTCTCAGAACGTGGGCACGGTCTGGGCTTATGGTGGACACCAACACCCCCGTGAAAGGGGGTGGCCGCCTGTAGAACCGTAGCCGGAGGCCCTGACTGATGGTGGACATGACCCACATGCTCGGTTTGCATGCCTCCCAAGTGCCCGTTTGTGCACCCAGCCTGTAAGGCATGTGTATTCTCAGTTGTGTGTGTGTCGAGGGGGCGGGAGGGGGGAGAGTGGCTCCCACCCGCTCGCCCTTTGACGAGCTGACCTGTCCGCCAGCGGCAGCCAGAGAGTCTACCTGTAGCAGACAGATGGTACGTCCATACCTAACAGCGTTTCAACAGCAGGAGCGTCCAGTTTACATGCAAAGTAATAATAATAATAATAATAATTAACTCAATTTATAACGCACTTTTCATTACTGAAAATCTCAAAGTGCTACACATATATTGAATGCTACACACATTCATAAAGCAGGTGGCGGCTAGAGACTACCATGCAAGGTGCTTTCCAGTCCTACCGGGAGCAACTCAGGGTTAAGTGTCTTGCCCAAGGACACAACGACACATGGTGCGGGTCCCGGGAGTTGAACCGCCAACTTTCCGATTGGGAGACGACTGCCCTTACCACTACGCCACGGCCGCAAAGTCAATGGGGGACGCGCCTCCAGGCGCGTCTTGGCGTCGGGCGTCACATCACGTGTGTGTTGAGCATGCTGGAAAGCGTTTTCCGTGCACGTGAACTCGCGTCAACCTCCAAAGCACGCCTTGAACATGTTGAAGATTTCACCGTTCAAACGTTCGAACGCCGTTCAACTCTCCCTGATTGGTTGATCAGGGAGAGTCGGGGGAGAAGAGAGGGGGAGAGTCCCTATGTGACGCGGAAACGAGGGGACGGGTATTGCGCAACTATGTGACGTATTGTTTGTGGGACACAGAAAAAACCCGCGAAGTCGTGTACTATGGAAGAGAAACTCATTGTAGCTGTGTGTTCGCGACAAGTCCTTCACGACCAGTCAAGTCTGCTCTACAGAGACAGAAATAAAAAGCTCCTTGCCTGGCGGAGTGCAGTGAGGAACTCGGTATACCGGTAAGCTCCTCCCACACACCCCGCCGCCACACCGCCGCAGCTTCGCGTTCTGGTCTGGACACCACTGTGGGTCCAGTGCGTCCACTTGCGTGCGTGACAAGCTTTTTTGAAGTTGAAACGCTGTTAGGTGTGGACGTACCAAGACTCTTGATCTCCCGCTGAGGCTCATTGTCTGACCTGACCATGGGTGTCTGAGGGAGGAGGGGGAAGACCCTCTCCCTTTATTGACACTGTTTTCATAAAAATGGTGCTGTTTTTTTTTTTTTTTTGTCAAGACACAGGGCACGTTGTGCTTTTGAAACTTTATTTTTGTGTTTTAAAGAGAAAATAGTCTTAGTTACATGCACAGCTGAGTTATGTTTAGTACACACATAATTACCACCAGCTTTTTGCTGCATTTCACACATAAAGTCTGGGCATAAAAGTCCGGTCTCCTGTACCACGTGGGCGGGTGAACCTGTAAAACTGCGAAGTGGTCCTGTTTCGTCAGGCCGGCTTCTGCCTCCGGTCCCGGTTATTCGGGGATGACCTCAGTGGAGCCGCCTGGCGGGGAACAAACCTGTTCCTTGCCCAGGCCTGGCCAGCCTGGTACTGTGCTGTTGCCGATTTTGGCCATTGTTCTCTGTCGAATGCTGGCCTCTTTTGTGGGGGACGGTGTGTGGCTGAGCGGTGTCGAGGTTGCATGCCTCTGCTTCCACTGGCGTCTCTGGGAGGCACAAATGTTTTTCTCTGCATCCCCTCGCGTAGGGCTTCAGCCTGTTTCCGCCTTTGTTCCAGCCTGCTCTGGATTCATTCCAAGGCTCCTCCGAAGAGCCCCGTGGGCTCGATCGAGTGGTGGAGGAATGGGTTTCCGCTGGCCGTCTGGCAGATCCATCAAAGTTAGCCACAAGTGGCGTTGAGTGATGACAATCTTAGCCATACTCCTCCCTTGAGCGATGACCACTGTCCCTATCAGGCAGAGGACAAAGTCTGACGCCTTGCGGGCTTCCTCCAGGACCTCGGCCGCATTCTTCTTGTTGATGGTCTGTTGGAGCTCCTGCAGCTTCTCCACCAAGTAGGCCTGCATCATGGCCGAAGCATTCATGGCGCGGACCGCAATGGCCTGAGCTCACTAACATTTTTTGATCTGGGAGGCTGACACACAGCAGGCCTTGCTGGGAAGAGTTGGCCTGGAGCCCGATGTTTTGGGGGCTAAGTGGGCCACCAGCGTGTCCTCCATTTGTGGGATGTTGGCCATTCTTGCAGACTCCATGCCGGCGACGTCGAGGAACTGGGAGAGAGGCAGAAGCATAGGAGCCCTGGGTTCAGCCCAGGTGCGAGTTAGCTCCGTCTGGAAGTCGGAAAAATCGGAATTCTGTGCCTCGTGGCCGACTGCTGCTTGGCGAAGAAGTAGTTCCCTGTCAACCTCGTTACCTGTTGTCAAGGTGGGGGTTCTGGCCAATTGATCCGTAGCGTGTCCGCCGCTCTGTGACATAGGTTGAACAGAGTGGGGATGGAGACACCAGTCTCTGGGTGAGCTGTCGTTGGGTTCTGGGAGAAGTCCTCGTCTTCTCCTTCGTCCTCGTTTTCAGCTTTGTCGTCCGATGTTTCGCCCGAGGCTGTTAGCAAGAGCTTGTCTGCGTGTAACAAGCCTCTTGTATCAAACACGGCGGTGGAGTCCCCCAAGGGGGCCTCCATGTCCATGCTGTCCCCACAGTCAGCGTGGCCACTGTCCTCCAGCTCAATGGCCTTGAGCTCCGGGGTGGGAGTCAGCGCCTCTGTGAGGTCGGGGTCCCACGCTGCCATGGAGCCACCCATGGCTTTGACCACGATGTCCATGCGTCGCTGTCTCACGGCCTCACGCATCTGGCTGCAGTGAAGGCAGGACTCGGGGGAATCCAGTGTAGTTTTAGCGTGCAACATCCCAGGGCAGACTGGACAGGCCTCGTGGGTGTCCGTCGCCGAAAGGGAGTAGCCGCAACCGCTGGGGCAGGCTCGAGAGTTGGGGCTCGCCGGCCTGCTGATCTTCTTTGAAGTTTTTGATTTTCTCTCTCCCTTCTCAGGAGCCATGGCTGAGAAGGGTTGGAGCTCGCTAGCTGACTGCTAACGTGGTCCGAAGACGTCCTCTCGTCAGGCTCTCGTCGAGCCGCTCTCGTCGGCTAGCTAGCTAACTCGTTAGCTAGGTAGAGTGTGATGCAGTTAGTGCCGTCGAGCAAAGCTGCGAAGAGAGCAGAAGAAAAAACTCAAGGTTAAATAAAAGGTACTGGGCTAGCTTTCGCTAACCCAGTTGTACGAAGGAAATTTCTCTGTTGCGCCCAGGGCAGGGAGCGAGCTCACCTCCAGTCGAGCGATGTAGTCACAGAGAGTCCCACGAAGTTCAGGTGTAGGCGAGGTGAAGGGCAAAAAGAGAAAGAAGGTGGGGCGTCAGCCTCTTTTATACAAAGAGGGCGAGGCCTCATTGATGACGCTGACGCCCACCTGCCTTGTTCAAGGCGTGATTGTATTACTTCAGGTGAACCGCGCGGCGGCGCAATTCCCATAGTCAATGTGTTGCACTGAGTGTACTGACTAACAAGGGAACATCAAATGGGTCGAATTTATTTCCTGTTTATGAATCTGGAAACAAGAAAATAAGTTGGGTATCTATGGATTGATGTATCGACTGAAACTGGCCCATGAGTTGGAAAATATTTTGGCCCCTTCATGCAACTGAGCTAATGATCGATTCCAGCAATATAACTCAGAAAACACAGTAAACCTGGCATGAAAACTTTATCTATTTTATTTCCAGAACTGGTATTTTAACAGTTTCGATGCATAATAAAACTTAGCTCTAGTGCTCTTGTTCTGCCATGATTATTGCCTCTGTGCTGCCCTTCAGTCATCTTGAACCTCATACAACACAAGAAAGACTTCGTCTAAAAAATGGTTGAAACTACCTCAGTCAAACTAACTGTAAAGTTTCCTCTTTTCTTTTTTATTTTTACATGTGAATATAAACAGCATCAGTGTGCACGCCTGTTACGTGAACAGACAAACGAGGCACATACAATGCTTGTAAGTTGTCTAATGGGCGTTTGTCAGATCAGCAAATTAATTCAGAACAAGTCATGTGTGATGATTCATAAGGTTGACAAGGTGCACGTAAACACATGTCCATAAATATCCCTGTAAAGTTGGGCCTAATTGTTGAACAATAGCAGCTTTAGATAATTCATGAAGATAATGTTTTCTTGAATCACCCCAAAATAAATGATACTTTAATAATTTTCTCCTCTTGCTCAAGACGGATGTCTCTGCTCTCCCTCCCTGTTCTCTTATTCTTCCTGCTTTGAATAGATAAAACATCCATCCGTTTACCCGCTCCTGCTTTTTCGAGTCATGAGGGTCACTGGTACCCATATCCAGTGGTCACTGTGAGAGGTGGGGGGACACCCTGGACAGATCTCCAGTCCATCACCGTCATTTGGCTGAATGACATCACCAAGGCTGTTAGGCAGCATTGCAGGAGGGTGGAGCGCAAATAGAGAAAAGACAGGCTGGAGGTCTCTTTTCAAATACTAAAAGAGAGTTGGCGTTATTATCAGAAAACAGTAAAAGCTGCTAAATCCCAATACTTCTCTGATATCATTACCTCAAACTCTCACAATCCATGAGTTCTTTTCATCACCCTAAACTCTGTTCTCCACCGCACTGAACCATCACCTCTGGAAGCTTCGACTGAGCTGTGCAAGAACATTCTACATTTCTTTTTAGAAATGATTTCGACAACCTCTCATTTCGTCTACAACTCATGATCCATCCATCTGTTGCTGTATTTGATCATTTTGAGCCAATCTCTCTGTCTTCTCTAGAGCAGGTCATGTGCAGCCTGAAACCATCTGGTTCCCCCTTTGATGTGGTCCCCCCTCGGCTACTGAAGGAGGTTTTTCCCACTCTAGGTCCCTCCATTCTTGCTATTGTAAATAGCAGTTTATCCACTGGCGTGGTGCCAAAAACATTTAAACATGCTGCTGTTCAACCTTTCTTGAAAAAAAAAAAACAACCTTGACACCTCAGTCATATCCAACCCACGCATGCACGGACAGAACATGCAAACTCCACCTAGAAAGGTCCCCAGCCATGATTTGAACTGGCGACCTGCTCGCTGAGAGGCGGCAGCTCTACCATGTCACCGTGCCACCCTAGATAAACATTAATTAATTAATTAATTAATTAATTAATTAATTTTAATATATTTTAAAGTCAGTATCACAGATGGTGTCAAAGGCCAAGGAGAAGAGATGTAAGAACGGATTTAAAACAGACAGGGAAGAGGCCGGCCTGATGTTCAAGAGAAGGTCATTCCACAGTTCAGGAGCTGCCACAGCAAAAAACCCGTCTCCCCTGAGCTTTCACTTTGTCTTCAGCACTCTCAGGGGCAGCTGATCAGCTGACCTGAGGGATCGAGAGGGTGTGTATGTTACAACTTTCTTTTCAAGGTATTTCTCTCTAGTTTTGCAGTAATTTATGTAGCTGGGCAACCAAAACAATTTTTTATGAACAAATCCATGAATGAAGTTGTCAAACTAGTTTCTTGTGACGTGAATGATTAAAGCAGTGTAAAAATGACTAAACCCCACCTTTATTTTATTATTATTATTATTTTTTGGTAACGTCATCACACCCAGGAAAAGGTTTGGGAGTGACACATGAAGCACACTTTAGGCTTTAATCACTACACCCCATAAATAAGAGGAAATCATACCAGGGCGGGTACATTATTGCAACAATAGCAGGTGGAGTCATTATGATCGTAAGGAAACAGCAGCATTGGTCCAGAAATAAACAGTTAAATTTAGCGTTGCTTCGCGACCTTTCCAAAAAACTTCAGAGGATCTTGGGTTGGGCACAGAAAAGTTTGTATGTAAAAAAAAAAAAAAGACTGTTTCACCTAAAGACAATTTATGAAGATGAATAAGGAGTTTTTTATTGTTTAAAATTCATGTGTTTACAGCTACATGTACAATTTTTGGACATGTGACTGAACTATAAACAAGAAAGTCAACTTGTAACATGAACGCATTTGTGTCCAGAAGTAAGTAAACATCGAGTTCCTTCAGTTAACGAACACAGCAGCCACACCTGGAAGTGTAGCTGGAATAAATCTGCTTGACACGTAATGGCAACTTAACCAGTCAACCAGTTTGACAACATTCCAGATTCCAGTTCAAATATAATAATGTGTGAATATAACAATTCTTTAGCCATAGGCAGTTGTCTTTACAGCTAAACAATAGGTATTACAGTGAGTGGCAAAATATAATATCAGTTGGATATAAAGCAATACTAAACAAATTAGAAACTTGTTGCACAGAGGAAAGTGAGCTGCAGCGCACCAGATACATACACACACACACACAAAAAAGTATTGCTTTTGTTAAAGAAAAAACAACAACAACAAAGTTCACTAAAACAACTGGCAAAAATATTAATAATGAGAAAATTATTGAAAATTAAATAATACAAATCAAATTTTGAATTGTGGTTCAGCTGAATTATACAAAATAATGTGATTTTATAAACTTTAAAATCAAACATTATAAACTTTATCGCCATTCAAAATTGTACAGTGTACTTTCAGGGAAATTTCGGCCAAGGTCAAGGATGTTTGTTACTAACTAATGTTAAATTAATGTTGAAATCTGTGTGAGTTAGCAGAGAGAGAGAGACAGAGCTGGATGACAAGATGATTTGAGGCTGCAGGCGCAGCTCCAAGGTCGCCTCTGAGTCTGTCCAAGTCTGTTTGACTGGGTTCCAAGCATGTCACTCTGTACATCTGTGTAAGCTTGTTTTGTTTCATTTCTCTACAGCAGTGTGTAGGAGTACCTAATGTACATGGATTGTATAGACTTTGGTGTTTAGAGCAGAAGATGCAATTCTGGTACAGATACAAAAGGAATGTGCAAGTATTAGTGAATGTTCCTACACCTAGACACATGATGATATGATAAATGTATACATGCATGTACAGATATCTACATATATGTATACCTGTACATACAAACACAATACACACATCATCCATGCAGGAGCGATTTCCCAAATTCTGCTTATTTCAATTATGGTGTTTACTGAGGTATGTCTGTGTGTGTGTGTTTGCTATTGTGGTCCCTTCATTAATGACCTGAGTTCAGCAGTCTGACAGCTCGTGGGATGAAACAGTTGCAGACCCTGGTGGTTCTGGTCCTCAGGCTGTGGTGCCTCCTGCCAGAGGTAAACAGAGTAAACAGTCCACGTTGTGGGTGTCAGTTGTCTCTTTTTGATTTTATTGGCTCGGGTCAGAAAGCGTCTGAGACCAGTGTCCAGTGACTGAGACCAGGATGGATGGGAGGGGTGTCTTGATCTTCTCTGCCATTCTCACCAACCTCCTCAAGTCCTTCCAGTCTGCAGCTGGGCAGATTCCTTTCTAAACCGAGCTGCAGCCGATAACGATGCTCGTGATGGGTCCTCTGTAGAATGTGTGAGTACATGGGGTGGGAGGTGTGATCGCTTCAGCCTAGGAAGGAAGTGCAGACACTGCTGGGCTTTCTTCACTAGGTGTTTCTTGACCAACACAGCTGATTATTTATGTGCACCCCCCAGGAACCTGGTGCACTCCATCACCCCAAATGAAACTGTCTATTGAAAAAGGATGGCACTCTTCATGTTTTATTTTGTTGCTCAACATTTAAAACAACCACTGCAATCCAGGGATTTCTGTAAGTCTCTTGGAAACTTCTGGACCTGTCCACATGTATTTTGGTCCACTGCTCGTGAACAAACCATTGCAGCCGTCTCAGTTTTGAAAGATTTCTTCTCAAGACCACATGTTTCAGCTCCTTCACAGATGTTCACTTGGTGTTCTTTTTTTGGGAAATTTTATAAATGTTGTGTCTGTGAATGTAGAGCTGACAGCGCTTGTTGACAAAAAGCTGCAATTTTCTTTCACTCGTCCAAAGGACATTCTCCTAGAAATGTATGGCTTACCTGTTTGCATTTTGTCAGATTCTAGTCTTATTTTTCGAATTTACTGTCGTTTTCCATTAAACCCGCTTTGGCTAAAACAATGACCAAAGGTGCAGCTTAACACTGATTTATCTTAACCTTGGAGTTCACTTTAAAATTTTAAAAAGTTGTTCTTTTATTCATATCATCCGTCTGCAGTTTGTCACCAAGTGTTCTCTTGCAGACACGTTCAGGGAGGTTTTCTTCAGTCCTATATGGACCTTAAACTTATGAATAATCTGAGCAGCTCAGAGGACCATCAAGCTGCTTGGAGATAGTCATAACCTTTACCTTTATCACAATGTGTGTAATCTTTCTAAGCTTTAAAGACGACTCTGTCCTCAGTTTTCTGTTCTCCATGTTCAGTGTGATACACACCATGACACTGAACAGCCTTGTGACTACATGTTACCCTTTAAATGGGCAGACTGACTGACTAAAGAATGAAGACACACGTGACACTGACTACAGGACACATATCAGTTTAACATGTCCCTATGGACAGATTATTTTAAAATAGTGATAAAGAAATCAAAGCCTCCTGAACTGGTTGAGTGGTTTGAAGGATTTTATACTTTTAAGTATGTCACCATCTTCTGGCCAAACATCAGCATTGCAATTGCGTGAAGAAAGAAGGGCAAGGTGCCATAGAACAGTATGCCACTGTTATTTATAAAAATGTTCTACACACACTTTGGACATTTTAACAGTTTTCTTTTAAATACTTTATTAATAATTACTTTTGTTACAATGTGACTGTGCCATCCTAAAGTATTATACGTATTAATTAAAGGTGCCCGCTTAGTGAAGCAGGCGAGTGACGATGAACCTCATGGTGACCTTGGAGAAGACGACTCCTGCGTACATATTTTGTTTTGAGATGGGTTTTTTTATGCTCCTGATTAGATTGCTATTTTTTACCGAAATAAAAACAGCGTTCCTTCAATGTGGTCATGCCTTTCACATGAAATGACCAAATAGGAACTCCTGTGAAAGTTTAGTGGGAATTCTGATGTACATTTTGTACATATTTGCTTAAAAGTTTAAACAGGAGGAAAATATTGTGAAATTCACGTTTTAAACTTTGTTTTTGTGTTAAGCCTTTAAGAAGGGAACATTGTGCATTTAATCATGTTGTTGTGAAAGAAACTGCCTCTGTTTTTTTTAAACAGTACCGTGAGTTTCTAAAGTGCTGGTCTTATTGATATCAACCCAGAGCTCATAGTTATTTTCAGGATGAACTAAATATGGCCTGAGTAAACATCTTATAATTATCTATATCATAGGTAAGTCATACTATTTAACCAATTTTATTCAAATAATAAATAATGTTGGTGATTTTAACACAGTTCTTGTGCTTGCACACTTAGCCCAACAAAACAATTTTATCAATGTTCCCCTGTTTGCCTTTAGATATAAATAATTACCGTACATCACAGTTTCCTCCTCTGTTTAGGTCCAATTCTCCATTCCTCCATGTTATACAATTAAAATTATAGATGGTGATATACTTTTGCAAGATGATATAGCCTAAACAACGGGACGGGACGGCCGTGGTTTAGTGGTAATGGCAGTTGACCCCTGATCGGAAGGTTGGAGGTTCGAATCCCACATCCGCCCACCATGTGTCGTTGTGTCCCTGGGCAAGACACTTAACCCCGAGTTGCTCCCGGTAGGTCTGGATGGCGCCTTGCAAGGCAGGCTACCACTACCGGTGTATGAATGTCTGAATGAATGGGTGGATGGCTGGTATTGTAAAGCGCTTTGGGGCTCCTCACAGGGGGCTGGAAAGCGCTATATAAATAAGCTCCATTTACCATTTACCATAAACAAATTTAGGAAATGCTTGTGCAACTACTGTATAGCTGGGAAGAGGATTAGGGGAGTTCAAAGATTGTTATTTGTCTTCCTTCCTCTTCTTTGTGACTATCTCCAGTTGTGGAGCAGACATAGTCAGGTGCAACATCTTCTTTTAAAGTCTGGTTTTCCTGCTAATGGCAATGCAATGTTCACAAGTGATGCAGATCTCTCAAACAGCTCCTTCAAACCAACAATGGGAACTTTGTTTGCTAACAAAACTGCATGACGTAGTGTCACTTTGAAGCTTTTAGGACTCAACATTGTTAACCTGTCAGGTAAAGCCAAAGATTTATCTCCTTGACAGTCACCAATTATCACTGCTAGACTACAGAACTTTCACAGATATGAACCAGGGAATGTTCATGGTCTACATTCATCAAGGCGGTTGAATGGCGCCACCCAGTGACACTCAGCCTTCATATTCTGACATATTAATGAAATATACAGAACACTGAGAACACTGCATTTCTGACACTTTCATGATCTTCTTTATTAAACAGATGTAATTTGATATTTAGATGGCTTCACTCTGTGACTTTCTGAACCTGCTTAATTCGGTTCAAAGTGGTGAGTAACATCTACCACTTTTACAGCATGTTTTGCCCCAAAAGTGAGTGTGATGTTTTCTAGAACAAGGAAGTGATGTTGACTTTTTTTAAAAATGAAACCAGCCTTTATTAGGGTCTGAGAGAAAAAAAAAATCACAACTGCAAAGCCTTTTGATATTTCTTTACTGATTAGACACAGTACAATTACACACAAAAGGACAAACAGCCCATAACTTTTTTCGTAACTTTTATGGACAGAATTTCTAGGCGCAGCCAAGTGGCCTTAGAATCACTTCTCTGTTTTTTGCAGATGACGTGGTCCTATTGGCTTCATCAGTTCGTGATCTAGAGCTTTCGTGGGAGCGGTTTGCAGCCAAGGGTGATACGGCCGGGATGAGGATCAGTTCCTCCAAATCCGAGGCCATGGTCTTGAGCCAGTAAAAGGGTATCGTGCCCTCTCCAGGTCGGGGAGGAGGTCCTGCCCAAGTGGAGGAGTTTAAGTAACTCGGGGTCTTGTTCACGAATGAGGGAAAACTGGAGCGTGAGATCGATAGGCGGATAGGTGCAGCGTCCGCAGTGAAGCGGGCGCTGTACCGGTCTGTCGTGGTGAAGAGAGAGCTGAGTCAAAGGCAAAGCTCTCAATTTACCGATCGATCTACGTTCCCACCCTCATCTATGGTCATGAGCTTTGGGTTG
>JBBPBX010005676.1:34041-53784 GCA_038048925.1 Garcialebias charrua | reverse complement strand
CACCTAAGCAGATTGTTGGACATATTTGAGCCGGTTGGTGTGAAACTATTGATGTTTCCAAGATTACAACATGCTCGAACAACACTTGTAAAGGCAAAGAGTGGCTCCTACACCTACTACCAGACTGTGATAAAGTGTGTGGGAGACAAATCCTCTTGCTACAATGAAAGAATAAGAAATTTTACTTTACTGATCAGAAACGGGAGCAGATGAGCTCCAGTGAACAAAACAGTAATGAACAGATTTATTTTTAACTGCTTGGACTTAAACGAAAAAACAGGCCAGGAAATGCTGATAGAAAAAAAGAATGGGGGGGGGGGGACTTCTGTCTTGTCAAAACTCCAAAAATTCACGGTTGAAACCCGTGCCTTCGTGTAAAAAGTTGTTTTTCTCTGCAAAAAGAAGCTGAGAACTTGTTTACTGATTTTTTTATTAAAAACTTTGTCTGAAAAATACTATGCTAAAGAGCTCAAACCACACTGAACGTCTGCCATTTTGTGAACCAAAAAAAAGGAAGGAGAGACAGCCCAAGTCACGTCAAGGGGCCTCCCTCACATTTTTCTTAAAGAGACACATTGCTCACTCCCTCACTATCCGTACAAACAGTCTTAGGGTGCATTCAAACCAGCCCTGTTGTCTCGAACTCTAGCCAGTTGGCCTAGGAAGTCCGGTTCGTTTGGGGAGGTGAGAACGCACCATCGAACTCTGTCACGAACAAAAAGGCGAACTGGCCTGCCTAAAAACCTAGGTCTTGGTTTGGTAGAAGAAAACTCTAGCGCGGTTCGTGTGCAGTGTGAATGCAAGCAGACCGGGCACCGCTCTGCAGGAAGTAGACTACAGCGCAGGGCAAACAAACACACATTTCTCTTACCTCATATGGAGCCGTCAGCTTACCTTGTGTGAAAAAAAACATTCTCCATGGTTTTCTGCCTCATCTTCCTCTCATGCTGAGTCCATTGTTGAAAAATGACAAAACGAAAATCCTAAAAATGTTCAAATTTGACGCCACTCCATTTTTGTTTTTGTTTACAGAAGAAGAAGTAGTGTCTTCTTCAGAGGTTTTTGTGTTGTTTCTTTCAGTAGTTCTTGGTGCAGCGCCACCACAGGCGAGTGGGGGAACAGGTTGGTTCGAACAGGTTTGCTCTACTGCACAGTGCAGTGTGAATTCAAACCGCACCAGCTCAAATGTAAACAAAATGTTATGAATATTGGTCCCCAACCGAACCGAGTCTACCGGACTATCTGGTGTGAAAACAACATTAAGCCCCCGGCAGAGCTCAGCGTACAGGCAGTACGCCGCACTACGCCGTACGTACGAAGAGGCACAAGCGTAGCCCCGCAGGGCACGAACGCGCAAAGCTCAAATTTTACGGCCGCGTACGCGATGCGCGTTGTCTCACAATAAACTTCCCCAGCGCCGGACTGTTTTGTATGTTACACAAATGAATTAAATTCCCCTTTTTCATCGTTGATCTGAACTTTTCTTTTGTTTTTTTGCCAAAAGTCAAGTAATCGCTTCCTCCTCCGACTCCATGACTGAAATGAATGAATTTGTCACGATCGAGCGAATAATAACCATGTCCTACCTGGCTGCGCGACGTTCTAAATATTTCCTGGTGGGCTGTGGGCTGCAGGACCAAGGCTCCCTGTTTTTATTTTTATTTTTTTAGAACTTTTTATTAACATATAAAGTTTAGAAACACCACAGCGGCTGCAGCCAGCCAGATCATGCAGTCTCCCACTCGACCTGTCAATCAATTGAGTAGGCGTGTCAGCAAATGACCAATCAGCGACCTCAGTTTGTCCCGCAGGCAGACGCTCTGCACGCAGCTGCTCAAATTACAACAAGAATTTGGAGCGAAAACGCGAGAACGAAAGCAGAGCTGTGCCAGCGAACGCGTGCGCACAGAATGCGCGCGTAGAGTGGCGTACAGGCCGTACGCTGACCTCTGCCGGGGACTTTATACTATAAATGTCACATTTTTGTCATCTGTGTATGTTTCCCATACAAGACAAAATTTGTCTCTGCATTTAACCCAACCACCACCAGGTGGTGCAGTGGGCAGCCATAGAAAGCGCCCGGGGAGCTGGGGAAATAGATCTGGTGGTCAAAAAAGCTACTACTTCAAAACTAACCAACATTTCTTCTTAAATTTAACAATAATTATTATTGCATATTTTAATTCTATATTTACTAATTATTGTCAAATTTCAAACAATATTATCATTTATCGCAATAATTTCTGAGACAATCGCCCATCAAATTTGTTATCGTGACAGGCCTAGTCACCACCACCATAAATATATGTAAACTGGCCATCCCAATCATTGGAGGAAATATGCTCTCTAGTTTTTATATGACTTTAACTTTTAGTTTCCTCAAATGATTGGGGTGGCTGAAGGTTTATCTATGGTAGCCATGCCCACCCCCTGGATCTGCCACTGTGCTGCTGGTGGATAAAATTACTCCCACCACTCGCCTGGATTGGAAAGAGACGACAACCTACCTCTGTTCTTCTACACAGTGCAACTCCTACCCACTGGAATATCTTAAAAAGTTCAGGTTTACTTCCTGTTTAATTTCAGTCTAATCTCTCATCCTGTAAACTACAAACATTCACATTCTTCAGTGACGGGGTCATAGCTTGCATTTTAAATATTTAAAAACATTTACCACCTATGTAACTTGTTCTGAGTACGATGGGGTTAATTTATATATTTTATTCTAATGATCTCCTGTCAGCGAAAGGCAAAGGTGGTGACAAGAAAGTGTGTGTCTGTGTGTGTGTGTCCTGTTAACGCATCATGTGTTGAACCGGTGGATGGTTTGAACGAACCTTGGATGGACTTCTGTAACTGATTAACCTTTGGAGGCAACAATAACTCCACTGGACACCACAGCTAGTCACCCTTAGCTAACACAGAAGTGTGTGTCTGAGTGTAAGTGTGTGGTAGCAGCTGAGAGACCACTCCTACTCTGGAGCACTAACAGCGTGCATGTGATCACACATTATATGTTAGAAAGTAACTAGACATTTCTCAACATGGTCTGATCTTAACGTAAAACTGACATGAAATAAACCAAAGTTGTTGTTTCACTAAACACTTGATCAACAGTTTATAATTAAACTGCTTTACTTCTGTCTCTTTTATTTGTTCCTGCTTTTATTGTCTTGTTAGGTTTTTATTAGCCTGGTTAAAACCAGACCCTTGTCCTTCACTTCGCTTTGTACTAGGGTC
This sequence comes from Garcialebias charrua, assembly GCA_038048925.1. Lineage (NCBI taxonomy): Eukaryota > Metazoa > Chordata > Actinopteri > Cyprinodontiformes > Rivulidae > Garcialebias > Garcialebias charrua. The sequence continues at coordinate 50,544 of JBBPBX010005676.1, read as the reverse complement.
TGGGACTTCTCCCATAGACAACGATTTCTCCGGTAGATTTTTGACCGGACCAATCAGAGAACAGAAGGCGGAGTTTTGAACGACGTCGACTGACGTCGTCAGTTAAAATGGCTGCCGCCACGAAGGAATTTTCATGAAAACAAGGTAAAAAACTATTATTTCTTTGCTGAGAAAAAATATATTTCTTAGCTGACGTTATATCAGAAGTGTTCCTGAGCTTAACAGTTCCTAAATCAATTCACGAAATGGTCAAATCTGCTGGATTTAAATTGTTTCGGTTTGACATTTTCCAAACAGCCTCGGGTGCGCTACGAAAATAAATTATAAAAAATCGAATTTTATCTCAAATGTTTCATCTAGGCCAACAGTCAGTAAATTAGAGCCATATAATTACACACTGGTAGCAGAAAAAATATCCACCGAGTGGTTTCTGAGCTATTTATCTGATAGCCTGGACCTCGCCAGGCTAAACTAACAAAACTCCGCCTTCTGTTCTCTGATTGGTCCGGTCAAAAATCTACCGGAGAAATCGTTGTCTATGGGAGAAGTCCCAGACCCTAGTACAAAGCGAAGTGAAGGACAAGGGTCTGGTTTTAACCAGGCTAGATCTTAACGTAAAACTGACATGAAATAAACCAAAGTTGTTGTTTCACTAAACACTTGATCAACAGTTTATAATTAAACTGCTTTACTTCTGTCTCTTTTATTTGTTCCTGCTTTTATTGTCTCGTTAGGTTTATGTGGTAATGAATGAGGAGAAACCCTTGAGATTTTAAATTCCTATACGGTAGTTTTATTTATGTTGGGACAGATTGACCAGGCTTGGCCTTTAGATTTGAAAGAATAAGTGTTTGTCGTTCACGTTGTGTTCTCTTTGTGTTCCTACAAATCTTTTAGACAAAAACACACAGGTGTTTTTCTTCTCCCCATCTCTGATCAGTTTTACTGCATTTGTTGGAGCGTTTGAATCTTTCTGACGTTCTTGAACAGCGAACCCTCCGACGAGACATTTACTGGATCTGTTTCTCTGGTTTTGTCTTTCATGTTGGACGCTGCTCCACTGGGTCGTTTAGAACTCTGTTGAAGGAGAGCTTTGTCGTTCATGGCCACCTCACTGGAAACCTGTAAGTGTCCGCGTCACTTCTTACAGGTTCCTCTTCAGACGTCGGTGTTGAATGTTTGCTGGTCCATCAAAAAGGCGTTCAATTCAAGATCAACTGGACTTTATTTGTAACAGAAGACGTTTCGCTTCTCATCCGAAAAGCTTTATCAATTCAATGAAATTTTGAATTGAACGCCTTTTTGATTTATCATGTCCTGGACGACTGAGAATCTTCACCAGCATAATGTTTGCTGGTATTTTTTATTTTTTAATTCAGAGTAAAGAGGAGGATGGTGCCTGGACCGAAGGCCAAAGCCAAGGTGAGTGATGCTCGACCTTTTCAATGCTCATCTTTGTTTTCTTTAAATAGTAAACTTTATAATGTTTCTCTGTTTAAGAAACTGTATCGTGTTTCTAAATAAAGTGATAAGCTGAAGGAGAAGTGTATGAGGTGATGACTCAACAAACATTAATCAAAGGCTCTGATGAAGCCGTGGTCTTGTCATGTCACAGAGAAGACCAGATGTTTGTAGTCCTCTAGAAACTACTTCAGTCCTTATCATCATCTGAGAGGTTCTCCTTTTTGTTTTCTTTTCTCGCTGGCAGTTCTGGGGATGTTTATAGTCCCTCGCTACTTCGCCTTTCAACTTTCGTAGACTTGCTCTTTTGTGGGTTTTCAAAGTAAGACTGAACATGGCACATGAGTGGCTGATTGCTGGAGTGAGCCACATGAGCTAATCCTCCTGCTGCAGGAGGGAGGTTCTCCCTGCACCAGTTATATCTCACACCCGAACAACTTACTGCACATGCTCCACGCCTTGTTTCCTGTTTTTGGTGTATTTGTGGCAGTGCTACAGCGCCACATACAGGCCTGGCGTAGTTACTAGAACATTTTGGTGTCATTTTCAGTGTTTCTGCGTGGATGAAAACCTTTCTAGAATCTGCCATATTTAAGAGGACATTTTTAGAAACGATACATAAACAAATGTGTTTTGAAAAAAACTGTTTCCGTATGGACAAGGCCTTAGAGAGCACCTTATGTTTTAGGCTCATCAAGGTGTTTCTTGTTTTTCAGGAGGGTCTTTGGATCAGCAAACCTCTCATGACCCCGTCTCTGCCCACCTCCACCTCTGTCGTGATGTCCTGCCGCCCCCCGCCTCCCTCGTCCTCCTCGCCTCCAGAGCCCATCTGTCTGTCAGACTCTCTGGATGAGGACTTGACCGCTCCCTCTCTGGACTCCATCGCTCACGCTCTGGCCCTCCTCAGCAGTGCGTCTAAGGGCCTGGGCCTCGCAGACAGCCCCCTGTCACCCCCACCGCTGCAAATACCCACCACTTCTCCTCCACCTGTCGCCCCTCATTACCCCTCTGCCTCTCAGGTGTCTATATCAGCTACATCCACTCCTCAGCATCATTCCCTGTCCTCTCACCCAGTCATGGCGTCAGCTGGTAACTTGTCTGGAGCAACACCGGCACACCCCTCCTCTACCTCCTCTTCCTCTCCAGTTGTGTCTTCCGTGGTCCGTGTGACCTCATCAGGCGCGTCGTCGGCCTCCAGGACTGCAGATGGTCTGTACGCTCAAATGAAAGGCACCACGGGCCAAAGCCCGGTTCAGAGACCCGTCACCATGGCAACGTCTGCTCACAGGCCCACCTCTGTAATGGGCAAGATGCATCCTCACCCCTCTCCGTCACCTCCAAAGCAGCGGCCTCCCCCCACAGCTTCCCCTCTGCTTCCCCCTCATCAGAAAGGTTTTGCCAGCCCAGGAGGGGTCCTGGGTACACTGGGAACCAGTCAAGGACTGTCCAAGAGCAGTGCCAAAGCTGTCAGCAGCAACGGCAGCATCACACCACCCTCCTCTTCATCACAGTCCAGGTCCAACTCCACCTCCCACCATGTCCTGCAGTCCTTCTGCTCCCCCTCTCCGGCAGCCTCTTCACCGTCCCCCACCTCTCAAGGTAAACCTCACACCCACCAGCCCAACTTCATCACCCCCATGCAGGCCACCCTCACCAAGTCCTCCCACAGCAGCAACTCCTCCCCCATCATCAAACTCACCCCTCGGCCTCCTGCACCCACCCCTCCTCCCTCCTCCTCGCCTTCCCCATCGTCCTCACCCTCACACCAGCTCTCCCATCAGATGATCTCCAACCAGCAGAAACACCAGTACTCTCCCAAGACCCCCAGAACTTTCCGGCCCCCCTTCAGTGGGCAGATGAAGCCCACACAGGGCAGCAGCAGTAAGCCTCCGCCCGCCACGAGCAGCAGCACCATCAGCAGCAGCTCCATCAGCAGCAGCACCATCAGCAGCAGCTCCATCAAAGGAGTTGTTTCAGACAAAACACCTGCTTCCTCTACGACTTCAGTCTCAGCCAATCAGAGGCAGAGGGTTGTGGGCGGAGCCAACCAGAGCTCAAAGACAGGAAATGGCTGGGCAGCTTCAAGCACTTTGACCTCCTCAGCTACAACGTCACACCTCCCACAGGTCAGAGTTCAGAGCTCCCGAAGGATGATGGTCAAAAGTGACACAGATTTAAATGTCTTGTTTGTTTTTCCTGACTTTTAGGTGTCAACCGCCGGCTCCCCCCTCCTGAGCTCTGCCCTCCCCCTGGGCTTTGGGATGTTGGGGGGTCTAGTGCCCATCTCGCTCCCCTTTCAGTTTCCTTCGTTGCTCAGTTTCAGCGCTCCAGGAGCCCCGGGAGCAACTAGGATGGGCTCAGCTCCCAGCTCCAACTCAGGATACCAGTTAACACAGAGCGACCTAATGGGTGAGCGTCCACACAGCTGTTCAGTAAAGAGGAGGCCAACACACATACATGATCTCACTTCCTGTTTGACAGGTTAAAGGAAAACAATTAGTTTTAGTTTTATATGAGTAGATGTAGTTTTTTTATTTTATTTAATCCTGTATTTAACTATTTAGATGTTGAGTCTCTCTCTGAGCTCCTTCACTTTCATTCTTATTGTAATTTCACTGCTGCTCTCACTCAAGTTTTATTTAATTAAAACAGCAGAGGCATGAATCATGACAGGGAGTTATTTTAGTTGGTGTTTTATAGAATAAACAAGGGTCCACACTAGAGCCCGACCAATGTGGACATTTTGATTATCACTGGTACTGATATTAGGGGGGTACGACTAATGCTGATAACTGATTTATTGGCTGAAAACCTTTGATCTTTGTCCACTACAAGAGTCTAAAACAGCTACGTTTAAACCAGTTTTAACACGTGAAGTCTTGAAACAGTCTTCTTAACGTGTGTTCACATTTTCTATCCTCCACGATTCGCCATGAAGTTATCTAGTGTTACAAAATATAAATTCAACAAAGAAACACCTGTTCATTGTTTCAACAGTCAGTCGTGGTGAAGGTCTAATTAAATGGTAAATGACTGTATTTATAAAACATTTTTCTGTCTTATCAAGACACTGGAAGCTCTTTACAATCTGTGCCTCATTTACCCATTCATACAGCGCTCTGCTACAGCTATACAAAACTTATTGAACAAATCATTCTAAAGGGACTAATCAGAGCTTTATCACATTCATACACTGATGGGACACACATTGGAGGTAATGAGGGGTTCAGTGTCTTGCCCAGGGACATTTCAGCATGTGACTGCTGGTGGAATTCAACACCCAACTCTCCCATTGGAGGAGACTGCTCTAACCACTCAGCCACAGCTGCCCCGTACTAGTAATGCATGTACGGTACTAGTACAATTACTATTGCCCATAGTACAACTATTAGTGCTACAATACTATTTGTAGAGGTTTGAATTAAAGAAAGTCTACAACAGGGCTATTCAACTCAGGGGCCGGTCGTCCAGCGATTAAAGTCATTATGTAAATAAACCAAAGTTTACAATGATCTAAATTTGTTTATTTTATTGCATTGAATTATAAATGCAATAAACAGAAGCCCAAAACCCAGAACCAAAAAAACAAACAAACTAAATATATACATACTGTATTTGTATGAAGTGGGCCAGATTGAGCCCACAACCGGGCCAGATTGAGCTGGAAAAGGGTAGCATGCCCTCTCCGGGTCGGGGAGGAGGTCCTGCCCCAAGTGGAGGAGTTTAAGTATCTCGGGGTCTTGTTCACGAATGAGGGAAAACTGGAGCGTGAGATCGATAGGCGGATAGGTGCAGCGTCCGCAGTGAAGCGGGCGCTGTACCGGTCTGTCGTGGTGAAGAGAGAGCTGAGTCAAAAGGCAAAGCTCTCAATTTACCGATCGATCTACGTTCCCACCCTCATCTATGGTCATGAGCTTTGGGTTGTGACCGAAAGAACGAGATCTCGGATACAAGCGGCTGAAATGAGTTTTCTCCGCAGGGTGTCTGGACTCTCCCTTAGAGATAGGGTGAGAAGCTCAGTCATCCGGGAGGGACTCGGAGTAGAGCCGCTGCTTCTCCACATCGAGAGGAGCCAGTTGAGGTGGCTCGGGCATCTGGTTAGGATGCCTCCTGGACGCCTCCCTGGTGAGGTGTTCCGGGCATGTCCCACCGGGAGGAGACCCAGAGGAAGACCCAGGACACGCTGGAGGGACTATGTTTCTCGGCTGGCCTGGGAACGCCTTGGGATTCCCCCAGAGGAGCTGCTCCAAGTGGCTGGGGAGAGGGAAGTCTGGGCCTCCCTACTTAGGCTGCTACCCCCGCGACCCGACCCCGGATAAGCGGAAGAAAATGGATGGATGGATGGGCCAGATTGAAATCACTCGTGGGACAGAAATAGCCCACGGGCTGCCAGTTGAATATCCCTAGTACACAGTATGTGTGTGTATGTATATACTGTATATATATGTGTATAGAAATAATCCAAGATGGCCGCGCTCAGACCAGTAGCAGCTTCATGGGCTTCCAGAACATCCCCAGTTTTTAGTAGTTTTAATAGTGTTTTTGTACCTGACTCTGCGCGTTTTTTGCGGGTGAATTATAGCCGAACTGAGCTGTTGAGAATTGGAGCGGATTTACCACAAGGCACAGCTGAAATCAGCAACGAACTCAAATCAGAACTCGGAAGATTGGATCTGCTTAGATCATCTTTCTGGAAGCAGATGCGCGGAGGAAAGAAGAGAAAGAGATGCTCTCGAGGGAAAAAGCGTGGCTGTCGAGCAGGAATCATGACGAGACTACGAGCAGACGCTAAAACCGGTAAACCCCCGATGCCGGCTTTATTTCTGTCTAACGTGCGCTCGCTCGACAACAAGATGGACCTGCTTCGTCTGAGAGTAACAACGTCGGAGGAGATGAGGAGATGTTCGGTGCTTTGTCTCACGGAAACATGGATCAATGAAGACACTCCTGACTCTGTTTACGAGTTGGATAATAAACTATTTTTCAGAACGGACCGGTGCATCGAGACTACGGGGAAAACGCGAGGTGGGGGTGTCTGCATTTACGTTAACAAAGACTGGTGCACGAACTGTGCCGTTATCAGCAGGATCTGCTCAGCTGCTGTGGAGCTTTTAACAATAAGATGTAGGCCACATTACCTCCCCCGCGACTATTCAGCGATAATAATAAGCAATGTTTACATAGCACCCGATGCTAATGCTAAAGTCGCCCAGGAAGAAATTCATGAGTTACTCACTTCGCTGCAGTGTAAATATCCTGAGGGGTTTTTCATTGTTTCCGGGGACTTCAATCACGTGGATTTACGTGCCATCCTTCCAACCTTCAATCAGCACGTTTTCACAGAAACACGAGGAAATAAGACATTAGACCAGGTCTACACGAATGTGAAGGGGGCGTACACGGCGAAGCCACGCCCACCGATCGGGGCTTCCGACCATCGCTCCCTGCTATTGGTCCCTAGACAGCTCCCCCCACTCCGACGTTCGATGCCAGAACAAAGAGTGATAACATCGTGGCGCCAAGATAGTTCCCCCATGCTGAGGGACTGCTTTGAAAACACAAACTGGTCTGTCTTCAAAGAGGCAGCTACGAATGGAAATTCAATTGACCTGGAGCTTTATGCTTCCTCTGTCCTGGGTTACATCAGTACATGTGCTGAAAATGTATCCATAAGAAAGTGTGTTAAATTTTACCCCAATCAAAAACCCTGGCTAAATAAAGATGTCCGCACCCTGCTGGCAGCCAGGGACACTGCATTCAAGTCTAAAGATACTGAGGAGTTGAGAAAGTGCAGGAGAGAACTGGATGATGGCATAAAGAAGGCCAAAGCCGCGTATGCACAGAGGATCGAGGGACAGTTCACCTCACATGATCCAAGGAGCATGTGGCAGGGCATCAAATGCTTAACAGACTACAAGGGCAAAAGCAAACAATGCCCCAGGGACCCATCCCTGCCTGATGCCCTCAATAAGTTTTATGCACGTTTTGATGATCCAAACAGACCAACTAGCACCAGACTCACCTCATCACCAGACGAGGAGCACCTCAAAGTGACCGCAGCAGAAGTGAGAGGCAGTCTCAGAAGGATCAACCCTCATAAAGCTACGGGTCCAGACAACATCCCAGGGAAAGTTCTGAAGGAATGTGCGGACCAGCTCTGTGAGGTGCTGGCTGACATCTTCACCACCTCACTTGCACTGGAGTCAGTTCCCACCTGCCTGAAGACCGCCACCATCATCCCAGTCCCAAAAAGCTCCACAGTGACTGGTCTGAATGACTATAGACCGGTGGCTCTCACCCCGATAGTCGCTAAATGTTTTGAGAAACTGGTCATGTCCCACATCAAGACAGCCGTCAACATCAACGAGGACCCTCATCAATATGCATATCGTGAGAACCGATCAACAGAGGACGCCATCTCCTCCGTGGTCCACACTGCTCTCACCCACCTGGATCAGAAGGACTCATACGTGCGTCTGCTCTTTGTGGACTTCACATCTGCCTTCAACACCATGATCCCCCAAACTCTGATAGACAAACTATCCACACTTGGACTAAGCCCCTCTATTTGTAACTGGGTCTTAGACTTCTTAACAGACAGACCACAGTCCGTGAAGATCCACAACTTCTCCTCCTCCACCATCACCCTCAGCACTGGCTCTCCTCAGGGATGTGTGCTGAGCCCTCTTCTGTTCACTCTGCTCACATATGATTGTATAGCCACACATCCAGGCTGTCATATTGTTAAGTTTGCAGATGATACAGCTGTGGTGGGATGCATCACAGATAATGATGAATCCAGCTACAGACAGGAGGTGGAACATCTGGAGAGCTGGTGCAAAGAGAACAACCTTCACATGAATGTGAAGAAGACGAAGGAGATGATTGTGGACTTCAGAAGGAACAAACACACCCACACCCCACTGTATATAGGTGGATCTGCGGTGGAGGTGGTCTCCAGCTACAAGTACCTGGGTGTACACTTGAATGATAACCTCAGCTGGAGCAATAACACCACCAGCCTGATCAAGAAAGGTCATCAGAGACTCTACTTCCTCAGACGGCTGAGACGAGCCGGTCTGAGAAGCCCAGTCCTCACCTCGTTCTACAGGTGTGCAGTGGAGAGCGTCCTGTGCTCCAGCATCAACGTGTGGCATGGAGGCTGCACAGTTGCAGAGAGAAAAGCTCTGCAGAGAGTGGTGAAGGCTGCACAGAAGTCTGTGGGAGTCAGTCTCCCCACCATCACAGACATTTACACCTCCAGATGCAGAAAAAGAGCCACCTGCATCATGAAAGACCTCACTCACCCAGCACACTCACTCTTTGCACCACTCCCCTCGGGACGGAGGTTGAGGAGCATCAAATGTAGAACCACTAGACTGAGAAACAGCTTCTACCCTGAGGCTGTCAGACTCATGAATAAATAAATAATAAGAATAAACACTGCAAAATGTCACATCATACTGATACTGTACTGATCTGTTTCTTGTTGCTGCGTTCATCTGTGACCATCTGCTCATGTTCGTGCTGCTGTTTATAATGATGTTTTTCTACTACATTAGGGCTTAGTGTATTACTAGCTGATGTGATGTCTCTCTTAGTTAATCCTAGATGTTATTATTGTATTTCTCTTGCATTTGTTGTTGGATGTAACTGGGACCCTGTGTACATAATCTCGTTTTCAACACATGTACTACATGCGGTGCAAATGACAATAAATTCTCTCTGACTCTGACTCTGACTCTGACTCTGATATATATATTTTATTTTTATTTTATTTTTTTATGGGTGGCACAGTACAACAATGGTTAGTGCTGTTGCCTCACAGCAAGAGAGTCACAGGTTTGCCTCCCAGTCTTCTAGTGTACGTGGAGTTAACATGGTCTCACTGGTTTCCTCACACAGACTGAAAGGCTGCATGTTTGATTCTTTAGTAACTCCAAACTGTCTTCAGGTGTAAATGAGGGTGATGCAGTCGTTTGTCTCCACGTGTCCCTCTGATAGACTTGCGACCTGTCCAGGTGTCCCCACCTGTCACACAGTAAAAGAAAAGAGGGATAGTTGTGTCATTGTGCTGTTTAGAGTTAACCACGTTGTTCCTGCCCGTCTCCTTTTCAAACCACCGTGTCTTTGTTCTCCATCGTCTGGTCACGCCTGGCACCTGAACTCTGTGACGGTGTTGTTTTGCTGCTCTGGACCTTCTCTTTGTTTCCATGTGTCCTCTGATTGGAGTTGTTGCAGTCTTCCTCTCATCCACCCTTCCTCCATCTCTCCTCAGATCTGTATAAGAGGCTCCAGTCAGGGTCGCAGGCTGCCCTACCTCCTCACTTGCAGCTTGCTTTTTCAGGTAAACTTCATCCCTCCTTCTTACCTTCCTCCTCCACTCTCTCCATCCATCGGTGTCGGCTCGGTGTTTGTTCTCGTACTCAGCTTTGACCTCTGGTCAGTCACACGTGTGATTAACTTGGAGATACAGGTAATCCCTGACTTACGAGCGAGTTCCGTTCCTCCGACTATCTCGTAAGACGAAAATCTCGTAAATCGGGGACTACCTGTATATATGTATATATACCGCACGAGCCGCCACTGATACATGTACTTGTGCGGTAATGCCTATCCTAACACTTTAAAACATTTTAAAAGAACATACAGTACATAAAAAATTAATTTCTTACTTTGAGCTGGTTCTGTCGTCTGTTTGCCTGTTAGCTCCGCTGTTAGCTCCGTGAGTTACGTCCGAGCTCCCCAGCTTGCTGTAGCACCACGCAGTTTAAACTGTTTACAGGAAGAACTGTTAGTATGTTAACTTCATACATTTGGAGACAGAGAAAGATTTTAATAACTTACCGAAAGCCGTCTGCGCGCGCCGCCTTTAGCTGCACCTGTTGGCATTAGCCCCGCCGAATCCGTGGCTGCTGTAGTCCGCAGCTACGGGCAGTCCGGTTTAGCTGCACCTCCAAAAAGGCTGTCTGCTTTGTTTCTCCAAGTTAGCTCGGTGTCCCCCGATATCTTGGGCTGCGAGGCAGACATCGAGCCAAGCTCCAGGAACCTCTGATCGCACAAAGCCGGCTGTCTGCTGCAGCCACGAGGCTAAGGTCCACTTTAGCATGTTAGCCTTAGCTCATACCATGAGCTGCTGGTCTCGCGCGGTGCGGTGGGAGCGATCGCGGCTGCTGCTCCAGGCCTGAGACATCCACAGAGTTCAGCGAGTGTTTCCAGCTAATTTATCCGTATGAGGCATCCTCTTATGGGAGAAAGAGTCATCCAAAGCCGGCTGCCGAGTGCCTATAATGGCGGACCTCACTTGACCGCCGTAAAATGGTGGACACGGATGCATTTCCGAAACGACCGGAAGTCGCACAAATTGTAATAAAACATAATAAAAATAATTATACTTTATTTATAAAGCCATTTAAAACAACCACAGCTGCAACAAAGTGCTGTACACATGAAATTAAGAACATTTAAACACACAAAAAAAAAATTTATTTCATTTTTATTAAATATGATAACCATGTAAATCCGGGACCTCGTAGGTCGGGGATTACCTGTACGTGAACAAGTTTTCACAACGAGGAAAGAGTTTAAACACAGCTCTGTAGCATAATGTTTTAATCATGCACTTTAGTAGTTCCAGTTGTTTACTGGTCTGTAAAAATATAAAAGCTGTGAGGAAGTAACTACCAGAAAGTTTAAAAATACAGTCAGCCTCAGGAAACTAAAACATATAAAGTTTAAACCATTCTGATCTGTTTGTGCTCAAAGCATCAACCTCCAGGTCTGTTAGAACAATTTTCATTTAGTTGGCAACAAAAAAAGCTGACTCGGCTTTTCTGAACATCATCTCACGTTGACAGAGACCAAGAAGGAAACTTATATCCATAGTCGTCCTCAGAGGGTTTTATCAGGAACTTTTGATGTTTTTGTAAAACATCACCTAGTTAATATCACCTAGTTAATATAACCCAGTTAATATCACATAGTCATCATCACCTAGTTAATATAACCCAGTTAATATCACCTAGTTAACATCACATAGTTAACATCACCTAGTTAATATAACCCAGTTAATATCACATAGTCAACATCACCTAGTTAATATAACCCAGTTAATATCACCTAGTTAACATCACCTAGTTAATATAACCCAGTTAATATCACCTAGTTAACACCACCTAATTAACATCACCTAGTTAATATAACCAGTTAATATCACCTAGTTAACCCAGTTAATATCACCTAGTTAACATCACCTAGTTAATATAACCCAGTTAATTTCACCTAGTTAACATCACCTAGTTAATATAACCCAGTTAATATCACATAGTTAACATCACATAGTTAATATAACCCAGTTAATATCACATAGTTAACATCACATAGTTAATATAACCCAGTTAATATCACATAGTTAACATCACCTAGTTAATATAACCTAGTTAATATCACATAGTTAATGTCACCTAGTTAATATCCGGGGGGAGTGGTGGCGCAGTGGTTAGAGACGGTGGGCCTGTGATCGGAAGATCGCCGGTTCAAGCCCCGGTACCGACAACGTCAAAAAATGTGGGTGGAAAAGGTGAAACACCCACACCTGCCTCCACCCTCATTCACCTCACTCTGGGCCCCTGAGCAAGGCCCTTCACCCCCACCATCTGCTCCCTAATGCCGGGTTCCCACCAAACGCGTCTTCAGCATCAAACACGCTCCCGACGTGCTGTGTTGGCTGCTTGTCAACAGATTTCTGTTCACATTGAAGACGCGCAGTGGGAGGAGCGTTGGAGCGTCTGGTCCTTTTCCGGTCGGGTTTGTTTTGTTTTTTGTACACCGGGCAGATAAAATCAGCTGTTCGTGAGCCTCGTTACTACTTGAGTGGGTTTTCTACGAGCCGAACTGCAGCTCCGAAAGTCTTTGTTGAGATTAAAACGTTTTTTTTTTTTATGTTTGGGGTGATCGTACGTTCGAGCGGACAGCCGTAACTGTAAAAATGCCAAGTTTCTTACCGGAGGCTGGTTTCTTAATGGAGGCTCGTTGGGCTAAGTTTAAAAAGTCCAAAAAAAGTCCCGTTGTCGTTGCGTCATCACATAGCAGAGTCTCTCCTGATTGGTTGCTGCGACGCGGCGAGCAGCCGAAGTAGCCAAAGCAAATCTGTCATAATTTCCAAAGTAGCAGCAGCTGCTTTGGACGTGCCGCGTGCGCGGAAAAGAACTGCTGCACACTGCCGCGCTGCTCGAACTGCTCAAAACGCGCCGCGTCACGCTTCGCTGCTCCAAGATGCTCGGCCACATAGACTTTGCATGTAAACTGGCTGCTTCGGCCGCTCGAAACGCGTTTGGTGGGTACCCGGCATATCGGGTCTCTCTTGAAAATGAGTTCTCATGGCTCAATGAGACTACAGTACCTGTATAAATAAAAGGTTAAATGAAAAAAATAAAAATATAACTCAGTTAATATCACCTATCAATCAATCAATCAACTTGATTTCTATAGCACATTTTAAAAACCACAGGGTCAACCAAAGTGCTGTACAAAAACACTAAGACAAGTTAATAAAATGCTAAAAAAAACAAAGCATACAAAAAAATACTTATACCAGTATCGCTGCTTGTGAGTTAAAATGCCATAAAAAATAAGATCATGTGTTAAAAGCCAAGGTATAATAGTGTGTTTTTAAAAGAGATTTAAAAACAGGAATAGAGGAGGCCTGTCTGACACTCAAGGGTAAGTTGTTCCACAGCCTGGGAGCAACGACAGCAAAAGCTCTGTCAACTCTGAGCTTCAGCCTTGTTTTGGGGACTGTCAGCAGCAACTGATCAGCTGATCTTAGAGATCGGGGAGGGCAGTAAGGCTGAAGCAGCTCAGACAAATATGGTGGGGCAAGGTTGTTCAGGCATTTAAAAACAAACAGCAAAAGTTTAAAATGAATTCTGTAGTGCACATGGAGCCAGTGAGGGGATGCTAATCATTAACTATCACCTAGTTAATATCACCTAGTTAATATCACATAGTTAGCATTATCTAGTTGATATAACCCAGTTAATATCACCTAGTTAATATCACCTAGTTAATATAGCCTAGTCATTAACTATCATTAACTATCGTCTTCCGGTGAGTGAACGCTGGTGCATCCTGGCTGCCGCTGCTCGTCGTACTTTTTTCTTGTTTTTGTTTTATTCAGTACTTTCTGCTGTTTTTTCACCGATCTTTGCCTGGGCATTTCTACTCACCATCAAACATGGATTTTACTTGGATTTACCTGCTGCCTGCTCTCGTTTGGACTCTCCTGCTGATCCTCCACCACCACCCAGCGTCTGGCCTTCTTCACTACTCAGCCGTCGAGCTTCTTCGTCTTCGCTTTCTACCGGCCGTCCCGCTTGTGCTCCCTCTTCAGGAAATTTCCTTCCATCCTCGTCGGAGATGCATTCACCGGGGCTTGCACCGTAGACTCAACGCTGACAAGGCTAATCCCATTTCCTCCATCTGGTCTGACTCTCGTCGTTCTTCACGCCGCAATGCTCGGGCCGCTAACAGTAGCAGCACGATAGCCAACCTAGCTCTGTCGGCTAACGCTCCGGTCATTACCTCCGCCTCCTCCGTAAAGTTTGGACTTCTAAACGTTCGCTCTCCCACGGGCAAAGGTCAGCTTATTCACGATCTAATATATGACCGTAAGCTTGATTTCATCTGTTTACCAGAAATGTGGCAACAACAAAATGACTTTTTTCATTTGAATGCATCTACACCACCGAGGTTTGTTTACATCGCCAAATCCCGCGAGTCGGGCCACGGAGGAGGTCTCGCGATAATTCACCGCGAGAAATGGAAGGTCACGCCGGTTCACACACCTCCCTCCCCCTCCTTTGAACACACTAGCTATGTTTACATGGACATAAGTAAGCGGATCAAACGGCCGATCGGATCAAAAGTGTGTCATGTAAACACCCCGGTCGGGTTATTTTTTGTATATTCGGCGTGATCCGACCTAATTTGCGATCCGTTCGAAACGGGTGGTTTACGCCGATCCGTAGCCCGATGTGTGCGCATGTAAACACATATTCTGTTCCTTTTATCGGACCGTGCAAAACTGTCCTGACTGCGCATGTGCGCTGCGCGCGGCAGCGCACCCCTCCCCTCCTTTCCCAGCGCTCTCATACTGCGAATAGAAAAGACTAAAAGCATGCGTTGCTTGCCTGTAGCTCTATCAGGGAGTGCAGTAGTGCAGTAACAACTCCATCGCCGTCATTACAATCTGGCCGGGTCCATTTTTTGCGCATCTGTTTACTTTTGTCCCGGAAGTAACTTCTTCTTCTGTGGTTTTCACGAAAGCAACTTCCTCTTCGTTTTTTTTTTAAAGGGGGAGTGTACCACTCTGCGCATGTCTGTTCTTCTGGTCAGAATAAAAGCCTGCTGCATGTAAACGCTCGTCTTGAACGGATTGTGCCCATGTAAACAGTACTATCTAATTATGCAATCAGAGCACATTTCAATCCGGTCACAAAATTTTGCCCATGTAAACATAGCTATTGTCTCTTAAGCCTCGAGCATTAAAGGTGCTATGTGTAACTTTCTGTAGAGCGCTAGCCTGGTTAAAACCAGACCCTTGTCCTTCACTTCGCTTCGTACTAGGGTCTGGGACTTCTCCCATAGACAACGATTTCTCCGGTAGATTTTTGACCGGACCAATCAGAGAACAGAAGGCGGAGTTTTGAACGACGTCGACTGACGTCGTCAGTTAAAATGGCTGCCGCCACGAAGGAATTTTCAAGAAAACAAGGTAAAAAACTATTATTTCTTTGCTGAGAAAAAATATATTTCTTAGCTGACGTTATATCAGAAGTGTTCCTGAGCTTAACAGTTCCTAAATCAATTCACGAAATGGTCAAATCTGCTGGATTTAAATTGTTTCGGTTTGACATTTTCCAAACAGCCTCGGGTGCGCTACGAAAATAAATTATAAAAAATCGAATTTTATCTCAAATGTTTCATCTAGGCCAACAGTCAGTAAATTAGAGCCATATAATTACACACTGGTAGCAGAAAAAATATCCACCGAGTGGTTTCTGAGCTATTTATCTGAATAGCCTGGACCTCGCCAGGCTAAACTAACAAAACTCCGCCTTCTGTTCTCTGATTGGTCCGGTCAAAAATCTACCGGAGAAATCGTTGTCTATGGGAGAAGTCCCAGACCCTAGTACTGTACAAAGCGAAGTGAAGGACAAGGGTCTGGTTTTAACCAGGCTAGTAGAGCGCAGAACTTAGAAATATTTTCAACAGGCAAAGCATTCTGATCCCTCCCCCTCAGAGCCATATATGGCTCTGCTCCCCCTGGCCCTGCTGAAATTCAAGCTCTGTTTTTATTGGCTGATTCAAATTCAAGCTCTGTTTTTATTGGCTGGTTACAAACTCTGTTTTTATTGGCTGGTTAACGGCAGGTCACTCTGTGTTTTTAGTGTTTTTATAAATGCTGATAGAGAAGCAAGGGGACTATAGTTTTTTCAGAGATTACTTTGTCTAACATCAGTCTGTAAGTAGATAGTGACAGAGTGAAGAAATATGTTAAAAATATATTGTTAGAAAAGTTACAGACTGCACTACAAAGTTACATAGTGCAGCTTTAACTGAAATAAATGTTAAAGTAGAAATGTTCAACAGGAACAACAAACAAAAAAAGTCAGCAGTGATTTACTTTTAGATTACCCGTAGATTAATCACAGAGTATTCTCCCTTTCAAAACAACAGTTAGAAAACCTCTTTGGCCTCCACAAAGGCTCTCCCTCTGATTAAATAAGCCAGCTTCTTTTCCTTTTGGATGATGGGCCACAGACGTTTTCTTTTTTCTCAATCCTCTGGTGTCAGGTCCTCCATGAAGTGCAGGTTCCTCTGTGTCAGAATATATATTTTTTTCATTTACCCTTTATACAGGTAGTTTCATTGAGCCATGAAAACTCATTTTTAAGAGAGACCTGTTCAGGGAACAGATGGTAGGGGTTAAGGGCCTTGCTCAGGGGCCCAGAGTGGGACGAATGAGGGTGGAGGCAGGTG